>CM068708.1:30789446-31020120 GCA_035079005.1 Fraxinus americana | reverse complement strand
TGACTTGAATTTTTGCCCTATCCACTTTCTATTCCTTTTCTTTGAAACTCGATGCCCAAAAACTATGCCCTCTTTAGCACCATGAAGTGACATTTTTCCCAGTTCAATACCTCGCATTCGTTTCCCTACATCTTTCCAAAACCAAGTTCGAGATGTTTCAAACACTCATCAAATGAAGATCCAAACACGTAAAAATCATCCATGAAGATCTCTATGAATCTCTCAACCATATCGGAAAATATAGCCATCATGCATCAATTGAAAGCGCCGGGTAGAGGCATTACATAAACCAAAAGGCATCCTACGGTAAGCAAAAGTACCATAAAGGGCATGTGAATGTAGTCTTCTCCTGGTCCTCTCGTGCCTCACCGGAATCTGATTGTAACCGGAGTACCCATCCAAGAAAGCAAAGTAGTGACAATTTCCTCGCCAACACTTTTCAACATTTGATCAATGAAGGGGAGAGGAAAATGATCCTTCCTAGTAGCCGATTTGTGAGTTTGCGGTAGTCAATGCAAAACTCCTCCAACCTATAAGCACATTGCCGGAAGGAATAAGCTCATTCTTCTCATTAGGTACAATTTTGCTTGTGATTCTCCCCTTTTTCGGCACTACTTGGCCTGGGTCGATCTCACGCACTCATCAGATATGGGATATAATGATTCCCGCATCCAAAAGCCTTCTCAATACTTGACTCGAACCACTTCCTTCATATTTGGATTCAAACCTCACGTGACCTCCTCCACACTTTAGGACGAAAATTCTCCTCCATGAGGGATCTTATGCATCTACACAACGAAGGGAGTCGAGTCCCTTTAATATACGCCAATGGTCCATCCTATGGTCTGTTTTGTGTTCTCTCTGAGTACCCGAAGTAGTTTTTCTTCCTCCACCTCCTTTCGATTGATGTTCGATATAATCACCTGCAGAAGGAGTGCAAGAATCTCTCCAAGATAAATGCATATACGAGGTGTGTGGTGGTAGGCTGCTTGTAGTTTTCCAACTTTAGGCGGTTGCTTGAATCGAAGGTATATGCTTCTTACTTTCTCGTTCCAAGGGATTTTTCAGAAATTTGGGAAGTGTCTTGTTTCAAAAATATGGTGGGTTGGTCTCCTCGCTAAACCGTGCACAAGTTTCAATCTCGAAGTGAATTAGAATTGATTGATTGAGAAATGAGTAATGCACGCTTCTCATATGCATCCGAATGATGTTGAAGTAGAAAAGTATCATTCACCACCTTATCGATTACATCGATCTTGAAACTAACTATACGCCTCACGAAGGAAAGCTGCATGGCCTTGAAAACAGCCGTAAGGACACCTACTCGTCACCCAATCTCAAAATCAGTTGCCCCATGTGGACATCAATCAGTGCTCTTCCAGTGGTAAAAAATGGTCTGCCCAGAATTAGTGGAACGTCTTTGTCTTCCTCCATATCCAAAATGAGAAAATCAGCAGGAAATATGAATTTTTCCCACCTTTAAATGAGTACATCCTCTCGTGATTCCTCTTGGAGTGTGTCAACGATACTGTACGGCCGGTATGCGGTGTAAGCTGTAGGTTGCTTTAGTTTCTCCTAATCCAAGTTTCCTGAAAACAGATAAAGGCATTAAATTAATACTGGCACCAAGATCACACAATGCTTTATCAAAGTAAATTTCACCAATGGTACAAAGTACAGTAAAACTACCTGGATCTTTCAGCTTTGGTGGAAGCTTGTTCTGAATTCTGGCACTGACTTTTTCAGTCAACATTACAGTCTCGTGATCTTCCAACTTGCGTTTGTTTGATAAAATATCCTTCAAGAACTTTGCGTAGCTCGGTATTTGGAAGAGTGCATCAGCTAATGGGATGTTTATATGGAGCTTTCTGAACACTTCAAGGAACTTTTTGTATTGCTGCTCCATTCGTGGCTTCCTCAACCATTGTAGAAATGGAATGGGTGGTTCATAAGGGTTCACTGAGTTATCTGGAACTTGTTGTGGCACTGCTTGTCTCTCCTTCACTGGTGTCTGCTCGGTGCTATTAGTCTCCTCTTCAGTCTCCTTCTTCGATGGATTTACTATCTCTTTGTCTACTCCTGGCCTTTTCACAAGTATCTCAGGTAGCTGAACTCCACTTCTTGTAGTAATGGCCTGAACATGCTCCCTAGGATTCACTTCTGTATTGCTCGGTAAAGTGCCAGGCACTCGAATCTGTCAGTAGATAGAGCTAGTTGTCCCATCCGAGTCTCTCCGGAGATATAGCTGCTCCCCGATCTCCGAAAGTTTGTTTCCAGTCTTCCTCATAGGCCCGATTTGTGGTTTTTCCATGTATTTTATCGGTCTTTTCCATAAGTTTTGGCAAACATGTCTTCCAACCGAGAGGTTTTCTCTCCTGCTGAAATTGCCCCTGGGCCCTAGTATGATTCTGATTGTGATTACGGTTACCATTTGTTCCTCAAGAGAAATTGGGGTGATTTCTCCCCGATTCGGGGTTGTAATGTGTCTCGGAGAGTGAGGGATTGTTCTCGTCGACGTTGACCCCATTGAGTGAAATCCACACATGTTCCATCGGTTGTGTAACGATGGGACATTCGAGCTGCTCCATGCTCTCTGCTCCACATTCTTCACAATGGACTTCTTCACTTGTGCTTTGAGTTCACGGTACCGTGTTATACCCTCTATCTTGTGAAACAAGGAGTCAATCTTCGCGGATAAAAGGCTGAATAGGTATCTACTTCATACACTCCCATTGCTTTCTTAGCACCACCTCTATCACCTCGTAGACCACATGGTGAGGCACTAGCCATTCTCTCAAACAACTCCCAAGCGCCCTCGGCGGGTGGTTAAAGACCCATTTGATGACGAATCTACCATGCTTCTGAAAGTTGGTGTTAGTCCCCAATAGAGGTATCCAATTTGTTCTTTCTTGTCGTATCCATGTTGAGGACACTTCCTTAACATGCCCTTGAACCTACTCCACGTTTCATCAAGTGATTCAGTTTCATGTTGGCTAAAAATTGATATATCGTGCCTCAATCTCGCCACTTTAGCCGGTGAGAAGTATTTGGTGCGACCCAAATTTACCGAGCCCAAATCATTCCAAGTAGTTATGCTCGCCACCGGGAGTGAATCGAGCCACTCAAGTGCTTTATCCTGAAGAGTTAATGGAAATAGTCTTAGCCTGATTGCATCTTCTGATATCCCAGGGTATTTGAAGTGTTGACACATATCCAAGAAATGGGATATACGTGTATGTAGATTCTCGTTGACTGTTTCGTAAAATTGATGTCCATTCTGGAAGAGTTGGATGACATTAGTCTTCAATTGAAAGTTCGGTTGTCCAAATGCTGGATAAACGATGCTGGACTGGCTTTGAACAACGTATGGTGCTAGGAAATCCCCAAGTATAGAATTCCCATCATCCTGAACTTCAGCATTGGCTGGTACTGCATGACCTATTCTTGGTTCCATTTGTTGTTCAGCCATTTCGATCTGTCCTTGATTGACCTGATGTGCTACTCGTGCTTCTCTCTGTCTGCGATGAAAAGTTCGTTCAATTTCCAAATCAAATTGAACTAAACCACAGCTGATTGATCTTCGCATGCAATGCCTGAAAGGCAAGAAAACGATGCGACTTAGCTCAGCTTAAGTAATTGAACTAAAATCAAAATAAAATGAAAACTAAAGAAAAACAAGTTCGAATTAGTGTCAAAATAACAAAAATCAAATTAATACTCAATCCCCGACAACGGCGCCAAAAACTTGTTCACGAAAATATGTTTCGAATTTAAATCACCGCAAGTGTACGGTTCGTTGACAAGTAATAAAGTGGAAATTGTAAAATTTCGAGTATCGTTCCACAGTTGATCTAATCTAATTTCTATTATTGTAACCTTAACCGAAACTATAAAACTCAAATTGGTAGTTTTTGTGATTTTAATATGAAATTGTAAATAACATGCAAATTAAACTCGAATTGTGATGTAATTGTAAAACAATGATTGAATGCAAAGTTTGAGAAAATTAATATATGGAAAAGCGCACTAGGATCCCGAATCACCAAGCAAGTTCACTCTTAAACCCTACCTCACAATTTGACAACACAATGAATCGTTTGAAGAATCAATGTTTCTAACCTATCCAACAATCTCTTTCGAGTAGAATTGAACCTATCCTAGTATACCATTTGACTATATTTCTATGACAAATGCAATATATAAGGATGCATGTAGTTTTGTAAATACTTAGAGATTCACGTAATGCATATCGGTATATTTCTATCCTCTATGAACAAAACGACGATTTACACCTTGTTGAATTTATTTCCCTTCTTTCGAATGCATGAAATAAATCACCTAAACTCACATAATTATCGTCGACTATAATCACGGAGACAATAAGCGTATATAAATCATTCAAAACCATCAAAGTGTTCAATTATCAAATTGCAAAATAGAATTAAAGAGTTCACAATGCGAGGTTCATCGTTCACCTAGTACATAAAAAGTCTAGCCTAACATAATGAAATTAAAACAATAATAAAAATGATAGAAAGAAGACATCACCAAAAAGTAGAAGTTTAGAGCTTGAATCTTGAATCTTGATGTGAAACCCTAGCTCAAACTCTTCTCCTTGCTCTTGAAATTCGACTTTTTCTCTCTAAGAATGCATAAACCCTAATTCTGGACGAGTTTTAGTTTAAATAGTGTGCTAAGATATCATTCCATAAGTGTTTGATTCGGAAAAGGAAACTAAAATTCTCGCGCAGAAAACCTTCCTTGCGATCGCAAGGAAGGATCCCTTGCGATCGCAAGGCACAACCTTTTTCCTCTTCTGGACTCCCTGTTGAAGCTTGGGCGATCGCAAGGAAGAAGGGTACTTCCTTCTTGTTCATTTTGGTCCCCAAGGTTTCCTTCCGTTCATCCTTGGTCCTGCTTCCTTCTCTAACCACTTCTCGTCATCCATGTTGTTGACAATTAGGTCTTCAATAGATATTTATGCTCGATTGATCATTCGGGTCAACTTCTGAGTAATTGCAAATTAGTCCCTGAACTTTCGTTGACTTGCATTTTGGTCCTTTTCGCCTCTTTTCGCTTACATTTCATTCATTCCATCAGAGTCGCCCTACAAAAACAATATATAACTAATCAAGTCCTTTTCGAGCTTTTTATAACAACATTCAATCTATTTTGTGTCACAATTACGTGTGTAAAACACACTTATCAGTAGGTATTGGATATTTATCTTTAGGTGTTGCTAAATTTAAATTTCTAAAATCTATACACACCCTTAATTTACCATTCTTTTTTAACATTGGTACGATATTAGATAACCATTCCACATATTTGGCAATTTATGCTTGTCACTCAATTTTATCTGCTTATCCTTATATAATTTATCGAATATAAGTTCAACATTTGTTACGTCAAATGAGAACACCCTAGCCTTTCTACTTTGATTTTTTACAGGCTCATCCTTATCTGATATTCTAAATTTGGCCATTATAGGACAGGCATATGCATCTCCTTTAACCAATTCGGGTAAACATACTTCTGTCTGACCATAATATTCGTCATTAACAATATGAACATCAAAATTTTGGTCTCTATAATAAGTTTCTTTACTAGAGTTTTTCATCTATTCTTCTTCTCTTATCAATCGCGCATATCTAATTACATTAACACTCAGTTGGAACAAGTTAGGGAATTCCCTGTCTTGGAATTTCTTTTTTAAATCGAAACTCAAGCAACTTTGAGCGATTTTGACAAATTTCTTTTCGGGCAGAGGCACAAAACATTTGCTCCTGGCTATTTTGAATCTCTGAAGGAAACTTTCTGCCAATTCATTTGGCATTTGACATAAATTTGCCAAATCGGCCAAAGTAACTTCCGACACAGTTTTATAAAATTGAGCATGGAACAGTTGTTTTAATTGTTGCCATGTTTGGACTGAATTCGCTGGCAAGTTAATAAACCATGAGAATGCTACTTCTGTTAACGAACTAGGGAACGATCTCATTTTATGATAATCGGTCACTTCACCACTTTGCAGTGTGAATCGCCCTATATGTTCTAGGGTACCTCTCCAAGACTGGTAAACAGTGAAACTTCTGGTATTTTGTACCCTCTAGGCTACGGATAAACCTGATCTACCCAATCAGGATATGGCTTTGTGTAAGTCGACCTAATAAAAGGACGTGTCCCACAAGCCATTTAATCCTGTACTATCTCTATGATTTGATTCCTCAACATAACGTTGGGATCATAAAGGACCCCTATAAGTTGATTCATTGGTGGAACTACTTGAACCTTGATGTTTGGTCCTTGATTTGTGATAAAGGTACCACTATTTAAACCATTATTACCGTTAGCCTAAGTATTTCCTACATCATTAACAGCGGGATGTTCTGTCCAGTGGTTTGGACATTGTCTCTCGCATTTATGTTACTCCACATGTTAGATACTCCAATTCCACTATTTACATTTGCCATCAAACCACCCCCTAGTTTAAAGTGGATGGTCTAAAAGGTGGCTCCATTCCTTGGTTCGGACTCAGGACTGGGGAATTATGTCCCACAATTGTCCTGGTTTGAAAACTTGGCATAATTGGTTGACAAATTTGGCCTACTATCTTATTCATGATTTCATTCAAAGTGTTTAATTGTTTGGTCATGTTGTCGTAATGTACATTTCCATTTTGAGTCAATATTCCTATATTATGAACATTTCATAGATTTACTTATTCAACGACATCTTGTGTGAGTTTTCCAAACAATGCACACAGGGTTCGGGGACTCAATTCTCTCATTGGTTCATAACGACTGTAACTGCTTTGATTCTGTTCCTTTATTCATGGAGTACATTGCTGCTCCTCATATCGTTCGATCACAAATTGGACTACTCCTTGGCTTGTTGGTTCTTTACCAGAATCCATATGAGGCAAATTACTTCAGTTTTCGTATCCTCAAACACCAATGTCCAACCGAGAGTGCCAAATTATTTCGCGTGGGTTTATTGAGCCTCGCTAACAGTTAAAGGATGATTCAGACGATTGTCTGAGGAACAAGCCTATTGAGACTGAGTCCCAAAGAGGGGTGCTTTATTTATAAAGATTACAATGAAAATGAAACAAAACGCCTCCAAGGGGCACAAGCACAGAAAGTAATTTGAAAGTTGACGATAAGAATTAAAAAAAGTAAAATTACATATTCTATGTTTAAGAGTGAATGATTCGGGGTCCTTACTTTCTATGTCTTCCTTTTCTTTTATACGCATTCACCAGTTCTCTCTATGTAACTGTTTGGAAATTGCCTTACTTTATAATGGCTGACGTGTCAAGGAACTACCGTCTTTAAACTGCTGCCACTAATCTCCTTAACTGTTTGCAATCGAGATTCTTGGATCGTGGAATGTGATAAGACTGCTCAAAAACTGCTTCAATAACTGCCACTTAAACAGGACGCTGTATTCGCCCAGATCTCAGGCATCTTCAAAGGCTTGAGCGAGAATGGGACAATAGCTCTGAACGACAATAAGGCATTTCATTCACTCCAATCCTGGGCGTCATGTAGGCTTGAGCAATGATAATCCTCAGTTTATAGGCCTTCACTATACTTCACAATGGTCTCATTTGGGCCTATTCCTCAAATTCCTCAACTGGGTTCCACTTCTTGGACCATTTTATTTGGGCCTCATTTTTATATGTCAACAAAGTGTTGCTACAAAAAGTTAAATGGGCTCCACAAATGGTTTTGTTAGCATAAGTTGATGGTCTGTTCACTAATAGAAATTGTGGCTTCAGCGACAAAAAATTAATTGACGGTCCATTTTCATCGTTGTTAGCGAAGGATTACAGATGACAATGTTTACAGACGAAAACAACGTCTACCAGTTGCAAGTCATTTTTCCTAGGTGTTTCATAGGTAAGTTCTATACAAAAATAAATATATATTAGAAAATACTTACCTGATGGATTTTTTCGTAGGTAATGTTCATGAATGATCCGTTGGTAATATTTGACCCAACCTGCCTATGTATAAGGCTCTATTTCAAGAAAATTAAGTCTGAGATTGATTTTTGGGAAAGAAAAGTCGATGTAATTGGAATTTTATTTTTGGGCTCAAAACTATTACACATGGGTTGGGTCTAGTCAAATATTACTAACGAATCACCAATAAAAATATTCTTCAGTTTATTTTCATTCAAAATTTACCAACGGAATACCTACATAAAATGCCTAACAACAGGTAGACGTTGTTTTTGTCAATAAAACTTGTCATTTTAAAATAAAATAATTAATTATATTTATTGTTTGAATTCTTTGGTAATCCATCGCTAATAGCAAGGAAAATGGACCATCGGTAAATTCTTGTCACATTGAAGCCACAATATCCAGTAGTAGTTGACTGTCTGTTAATAATCGATTAATCGATCGTAACATACGGTCTGTTAATTGACCGGTAACAAACGTTGACAAATCATCTATTCTGCTATGTTTTTTTCATAATTTGCTCAAAAATCCACAAGTCTGTTTGATATCGTATCCATCTATCTAAACATGCTAAAATAAACCAATATAGCATGTAATGATTATTAACAAAAACTCAAACTAACAAAAACCCAAACTATCTAAACGCAAAATATGCAAATGTACTAATTAATTTAAAATGTTGAAATGTTAGCTTCTTATAACTGTTTATGAGATGCTTGTGTTAAGTTTTTTTAATTTTAATTTTTTTTTTTTTTTAGGTTTTTGTGTTATAGGAGTTGAAGAATGAAAAAGTCGTTAGTTTGTTTTAAATTCGAATTGGGATGAAATATTTTCTTTACATTTGGAAGGGTATTTATATCTTTTCACCTTTAATTTTTAATGTTAAGAAGATTATCTTCTATATAAAAGAGACTTTAACACTTAAAGTTTGGAAGTTAAACCTCCAACTTTGCTCTCGTTTGGTACACATTAAGCCAACAAAATGCATTATTTCTGTCAAATCATGAACAGTGGCACCAATTGAATGACCTGTAATTCATTTGACTTCTACTCGTCAATTGTTACACCACAATTATTTGATTATATTCTTATACACGAGATGCATTTTGTGAACAGTGGAAATTGATTTCATTTGACGTTTAGAATTTTTCGTCTTTGCCAAATTATGAATATGGTTCAATTTCTTAAAATGAAATTAATATCTTGTTACAGTAAATCCCGCAGTTGACATATTGTTCGTAATGAATGATAATACGTGCAACAAATGAATCGATCGACTTTCCCACGTGAGAACACGGCTCTAGTTTTTGCAAAGGAGACTCTAGATAAAAAAAAATTACATTGTCACGGTTGCTGTGCCATGTAATCGCGAAGTCTGTCCTAATCACTTCGAGGAATTTTCGAAGCATTCATTTCAGTATGCATTTCATCATCAGCGGTTGGTAGCTCCATCTCGAAAGCGTACTCATCCGTTTTTACTGTACGAAACGCCTCGTCCATCACTCTAGAACGTAGTAGAAAATTACGAATACCCATCATCGTGACAACAACGGCAACTTGAGTGCGAAACGAATAGCTTGGCATACGATCGAGGATTTGTCATCTTTGCTTCCACACACCAAATGCACGTTCAATGAAATTCCTACAGGATGAGTGTTTGTAATTAAACCTCACACAAGCATTACGAAAACAACGACGATGAACTGTTCCATCGTGGCGAAACTCTTGAAAATTGTACAATATATCCGATCCTTTGTAAGGGGCTATATATCCCTGTCGATGTACAAATCTGGAGTCAACTAAATAATATTTTCCCGGTGTTCTTAATGAGAAATGAATTTCTGAATTATGTATAGCACGGGATAGTATATGAGCGTCTTACGTATTCCCGATTGTGCCAGCAAGCACGAAGGTGAAGCACAAATTAAAGTCACAAACCGCCAATACGTTTTGCATTGGCATTCCTTTTCGGTCAATGAAGTTCACTCTCTCGTGACGCGGTTGCACAACTTTTACATGTGTTCTATCAATAGCATCAATGCAATCTTAAAACAAGGAATGCTTATTCGAGTCCGGCTTGTGGGCCACTTTGCCCTCGTTGTAGTTTGGTCTTGGCTGTATGAGCCGACCAGATAATGCAACGACGGCACGGAGAACCTCATTGAAGTAGTGACATACTGTTTATGATGAATGATTGAAAATCGTTGTCACCTGCCGGTATCCCTTTCATTGCGCTAATACGCTCAAGAACATATCGACTTGCTGGCTACTGCGTATGCCGTATTCGTCCCTTAAGATATGTGTAAAGTGTCTCAATTACTGTGGGTGCATCCGAAATTCTTGATAGCACATTTCTGCGTTCTCTTCCATTGTTTCCTTCATAAACATATGGCTGTTTCTTGCGAAAGGAAATCGTCGGATGCGTTGTTGTTGTTTGCAATAGTAGTTTCTCGCGTCACATGATGCTATTCAACAATATATTACCCATTTCATGTCGTCGTCTGCTAGTTGGCTAACGAACTCTTCATCATCGACTTCGTCTTCAACTTCGAATCTTATAGAAGCGCATAGTTGAAGTCGAGATAGTCCATTGTGTAATTGTAGACTTAGAAATATTTTCGCTAGTAGATTCGGGTAAGAGGAGAAGAAATAAACGCCTCATCAAAGTGGAAAGGTATGTTACCAACATATTATCCAACCCGAATGGAACTTGTATATATATCCACGTTCCATCAATTCCAGGCACGTGTTTTTGATTTCATAACATTTCTCCTATACTGCATGTCAAGTTTGAAAAGTAAAGGCTCGTTCTACCATACTGCATGTGAAGTTTGAAACAATGAAAGCTGATTCTACTATACTACATGTGACCCTTTCTTGTAGTGTTCTGGTTTGGTTCCCAATACAAACAACTAAAAACAAAATAACAAAACCACATGCAAATTCTGTCCACTACCTATTCACTCCCATGAGATATTGTAAAATTTAAAATTACAGATCAAGCTAATTTATATACAAGAAAAACTATAAATCTTATATATTAATACAATAAAAAAAATAAAGAAAGATTGCAAAAACGACAATGGAGTTCGGTTAGTACATAACTTAATGACCGGACTTGTAACGCTCGTTGAACTGCCACTCAATCCATTCAAATTTCTCATCTGCGTCCTGCATTACGCCGAGCATGTCTCGATATTTCTTCTGTACAAGAAACGTACAAGTAAAGAAGTACATAGGCATGCATCGTTTGAGCCTTCATGCCTCTAGCAACTCCTCCACGCAGGCCACTCCAGCGTTCTTTTCCGTGGCCATAATTGTGTTTATCTTCACCGCCACTTCCTCGGCAGCATTTTTCGCTAGATCAAATGAGTAAGACAAATCCTTTGCTGAAACTTTCTTCTTATTTCCTTTACGGGTGCTCGTCCCCGACTTTCTCTTATTGTCGCTACGGGGTTTAGAAGCGTTAATGCTAGAGGTACAGTTCCCCACGTCACCCTCGTCACTCGAACTAGTGCTCTCCGCATTGACAGGGATTGCATCCATGTGGTCTTCGGCTACACTATCCTCAAACAAACGTAATCTTGTACGATATAACTTCGTGGGGTTCATTGCATACTTATCCCCTTCATAGCTATCTCCGAAAAGCTGATGATATTGGGTGTATATCTCACTGATATCTTTGTCCTTGAAGTCCTACAATATCAATAGACCCAATGTTCAAATTCTCAAAACATGGTCCTCGATTTCATTCCTTCAGAAGTGTAAGGGTTCCAAACAATTGACCACCACTTTACTCAATTTTCGAAAGTACAGGAGATTCTTAACAAGTGGATATGAGGTACAAGAGGAGGAAACTCATGCTATCCACTACAAATAATATACTATCAAAGGTAACTACCATTTATCCCAAAACAATTCGTGCGTAATTCCGGATTCGAAGTAGCACAGTAAGTCAGCTAAATTACCTTGATTTTTCTGTTCCACCATTCCTCAGATTCAACAATTCGGCCATCATATGGTTGTACTGGACCCCCGTACAGGATAACAGTTCGGTGAACCGTTTGTGCTCCCGACGCATTGCGTCCCAGTGGTTGCGAAGTTGGATTTGGCTCCAATTGTGGTTGGATATGGAGTTGAACAACGTGGCGACACGATCACAACCAGCTTTCGTGAAACACTTTCCATGACGATGGATGTTTCACAGGTCGCTATGAAGGTTCGTCTCTCTGCATCTCTCCATCTTGCATATTTTTTTAGGCTTCAGCCAGCGAGCAATCATCAACAGCGACGGAGGAACCAAGCTGGTGAATAGTACCAATATGCGGGATGGAGAAATGGTTGTTGAAGCAACTGAAACAGAAGTAGGAAAAAAAAACCAAATGGAAAAAAACAAATGAAAAAATGTCTGGCCCCTGTTTGTGTATGGTACCTGCGGATTGAATGGATCCACTTTCGGGAGAATAGGTTGAAGAGGCCGTCTTCTCACCTGTGTACGAAATGTGAAAGTGATGGGGTCCAAGTAAAGATTGATTCACGGTGGTGGTACAACGGGTGAAACCTCTCACCAGATGGTCATTACCATAAGTGGTAATTGGAGGAAAAAAAAAATTGCGCTTCACGTGTCATCCAAAGCTGTGCGTTTTTTCATTTACAAAGTATGGAAATACACACAAAAAATTACTTACTTGAAAAAAGAACATTGCAGGACAGAGTCCTCGCTTGTGGCCGGAGAGCTTCAACTTGAAACCCAAGACAAATTGGTTAGAAACAAACGACAGGTCCGGGAGTTGGGTTGCAGCACGAGAGAAGGTGGAGAAGGGGTTGGCAGTTGCTCCACTTCTTACTGGGAAAATGGAGATGATGGTTATGGCTTGTCGCAATTATAGCTCTAGGAGAGAGCAGATTCAACTTGAAACCCAAGAGAAATTGGCAATATGTGAAACAAACTTCAGTTCCTGGACTCGGGTGAAGCAAGACAGAAGGCGGAGAAGGCAGTAGCACCAATGGTTACCAGAAAAATGGAAGCGGTGGCTGCAATCCTCGTAATTGTTTGTGAAGGAGAGAGAAGAAATCTTTTTTCCCAAATGTCTCGGTGATGAAGATTGAGGATAAAGGTAAAGTTGGCAAACCGTTTTGGAGCAGGTACTATTTGGACAATGAATGGCCTACAAGTTGTCGAGAGACTTACTTTATAACATTCCATTTTCATATAATTCAACAAAAAAAGGTGGCCCAAACATAATCTTTCTCTCTTTAAGTTCATGTTTGACAACCATACTTTTTAAACTAATTTTTTTACATATTCATTTTTCAATCATACATTCACATAATAAAATAATTTGCACGTAAATCAAAAATTTTTTCCTACGTTTTAATTATAAATTATCCTAAAAATTACTATTGAAAACTCGTTTTTCCAAAAGTATGGTTGTCAAACAGGGGATAAATTTTCCGTCTATATTTATAAATTTTTCATATATATATGTGTGTGTGTGTAGGTTTTTTTGTAAACTATGTTAAAAGTTAAATGAATGTTGATTGAAAAATTGCGAATTTCAATTAATTTTGATTTACATTTTTAGCTGAACAAGATGGGAGTATTTTATCAAAATATATGCAATTCTTATCTATTCGTAACTAATCTGCTAAAAATCACACTAAGTTCCCAACTAAATTTAAATTACACAAACAAACTGCAATTTAGTTATCCTTCCCGCCTCCCCCTCTCAATACAATACACATACAACTCCGTCTATGCTCTCTCTACACTCTACACTCCAATACAAACTGATATGGGACCTAAGAACCGAAAAATTTCTACTCGCATCAAATCCTCCCGGGCACCACCAGCCGCGGCTACCGTCGACGGTGGCGAAAACCCCAAGCCGACACAATTAGAAAGCAGCAGCAGCATAGAAGGAACCACTTCATCTTCCTATGATTCAATCAAGCTCGAGTGCGAGAAAGCCTTCACTACTCTGCGCCGAGGGAACCACGTGAAAGCCCTAAAGTGGATGAAGGATTTGTGCTCTAAACACGAGAATTCTGCCTTCGTTCACCATGTCATGGGGACCGTTTTTGCCAAGATAGCCTTGGATACAAATGACCCGAATGCCAAACAACGGCATTTGAACGATGCTACAGAGAGCGCAAGGAAGTCAGTGACACTGTCCCCGAATTCTGTTGAATTCTCTCTTTTTTATGCAAATTCCTTGTTGGAGATAGAAAATGAGAAGAATGGGTATCAGGGGGTGGTGCAGGAGTGCCAGAGGGCATTGGCAATTGAAAGCCCCACGGACCCAGCGAAGGAGACCCTACGAGAGGGGAATTTTCAGAAGATTTCCACGGCCGAGGCTCGAGTTGCCCACGTGAAGAGAGCGTTGCGTTCTTTGATTCAGAAAATAAAGAAGTACATTGCATCTGAGCACCATCACAAGATTTCGAGTGAGTTACAGTCTTTAATTCAGCAGACGAACATTGTATCCATTTCATCTAGGATGAAAAATCTGGGTAATGAAGAGCAGACGCATTTAACGAGGGTCCTTGAGGACGCAATAGAATTGGGACAGATGCAAGGGATTAAGAAGATATTTAAGACTATTGAGGAACGTAGGAAGGAGATTGAGTTGAGTGCGACTGCTGCTAAGCTTCTGCAGCAGAAATCTGAGTTCCTTCAGGATGGGGATGTAAGGATTTCGCCTGGAACTCTTAAGATAAGGATTTCAGATCTGAAGGCACATTTTAGTGAGGAAGAATCAGTGATTGAGATTCTTAATGATGCCTTATCTTTTAAGCGAGAAAATAAGGTATGGAAGTTTTGGCTGTGCTGTTGCTGCAACCAGAAATTTGCTGATGCAGATTCATACTGGAATCATTTTTTGCAGGAGCATTTAGGGACTTCATTACCCACACTTCAGTCAGTTATACCCTATAGAGTGGAAAATGCGTGGGTTGAGATCCTTCTTAATTGTTCTTGGAAACCAATGGATCTAAATGCTGCAATCACAATGCTTGAAGAACGGTCAAAATTTGATGCAACTAATTTTCTCGATAAGAAGTACACAAGAAACGTAAAAGATGATATCCACGAAAGCAAGAAGTTGGAAGATGATAATAAAGACCTAAAGATAAGTTTCCTTCATAAAAGCAAGCCTTCAACTGATGACACAAACCGTGTGAAGCTCCTGGAAAGAATCCATACCTCATTTGAATGGCTTATCAATTGCAACTATCTCGCCTCAGGTCATGTTAGCAAGGTTATACACTTCGTAGTTAAGGCTCTATCTGATGGTTGTCATCTTCTTAACTATAGCGTAGACCAAACTCTTGTGTGTATCTGCTTTCTGGATCGTCCTGCTCTTCAGAAAATCGATCTTCTTTTCCAGGAAATTTTGCATGAAAGTTTTTCTTGTAAAGTAGATAAATATTTTGATAAACGTTGCACTCAGGTTGTTGACATTGTGGAGAAGATATTTTTAACATCAGATGAATTACTTTTGGTGCTTGACGAGGCTTTTCTTGCCTGTAAGCTCAATTCCTCATCACGCTGTGATACTGGTAGTTTTGTTTCTACTTCAGCAACTTCATCGCACAGCTTGTATGAGAACAAGGATAACGTACCTGATTCAGATGCATTAATGTCCTGGATATTTTCAGTCCCCCCGGGTGGGGGACTATTGACATCCTGGACATGTGAAAGGGAAGAGAGAGCATATCGAGGTAAAAAAATTCTTCAGTTATTTGAGGAGGAAAGTCACAACCTGCAGAAATTGTGTTATAGAAAATATGAGCATTTAAGATACGATGAGGCATTGCAGGCTGTGGAGAATCTTTGTTGCCAGGAGAGAATTAACAGAGAGCAGATTAAAGATTATGTCCCCCGAAGTTATGAATCTATCATGAGGAAGCGGCAAGAAGAGCTCAATGGAAGTGACAATGGAAACACCATTATAAGCAATAGTTTTGAGTTGGCTGCATTAACAAATGTTTTGAAAGATGTAGAGTCATTGAAGTTAAACAAGTTTGGATTTGAGGAAAACTATGTTGCCGTGGAACCTCATCTTTGCAATGTAAAATCTGGTGAAGATGGCGATGGGAGAGCAAAAGACTACTTGCAGCAGGACTCCTACATAGAAGTTCAAATACAGAGACAGAAAGACCGTGAGTTTATTGAGGTTGGTGTGATAGTTCTACTTTTTATCCTTTTGTTATTAGACCAATTTATGTGTACATTTTGCTGCTTTATCTCACTTTTCTGAACGATCCAGCTCTATAAAATTGATGAAAGGATCATACGAGCCAATAATTTGATGCAGCAGTTCAAAGTTTACCTTCACCATGCAGCTGCCCATGATTTCAGATCAATCTTGGTGCCTCTAGTGAAATCATATGGGCAGGTTGTATCTGACCTAGTCTTTTTGGACATACCCCACTTAACTTTTCTTGTGTCCTTTTCCAGTTGAATTAGAGGTTCTTTTGTTCGCCTTTTCCAGGCACATGTAAAGAATCTGCGAAAGAAAGATGCCAAAAAGAAATCTAAGGCTGCCAAAGAAGCATCTTCAGTTGAACTTTCTCTTGATTCTAAACATGTGCATGAGAGGATGAAGGATAAGGAAAACAAGGATTCAGAGGTTTTAACTGTGTGATGATTTCTAATGGATATTTATCATATATTACTTTTGCACAGTTATCAGTACTTCTTTGCACTCCAACTTTTGCAGGCTACTGGTGATAATGCACTGTCTATGATTAGTGATCAGACATCTGAAGAGATGTAAGTCTCTCTTTTACCTGAAAGCCTATCCATCTGCATGCTCTCCATGTATTTCAAAAAGTATCTCTTTTTCAGATATGTTTAATATCTTACTGTTTCTTATCTCACTGCAGATCACATATTACTGCTGAGGATGACGATGACAATGATCCTAATGCTGCAATTCCTTTTGCTGTAACTGAAGTTGCTTTAAAACAACAGGAAGAGGAATACAAGCATGGACTCAGACTTGAATTCGATGACAGAAAGCTTGAAGAAACTATGGAATATGAAAGACAAATTGAAAAGGAGACAAAACAGAAGCGTCTTGCAGAGCGACCTGTATCTTCAGAAAAGGAAAATGATAAAGTTGGTAAGCTGAGATCTAAGCACACTCCTGATAGCGAAGGAGGAGTGTACTTTATTTCAGTACAAATAATGGTGTATGTATCTGAGATGTAGCTGAGATTTATGAATTCAATTCAGTTTTAGTGAGTTCACTTTCTAATCTTCAAATTTTTGTACAATGCTATGTAAATTTAGCTTTGTATTCTCTTATTTATTTTTTCTTGATTCATATCCTTTTCACTCTTCCATTTAATAGTGAATCTTCTCATTTTGTTAATCTAGCATTATGTCTCTGTATTACTGACATTAAAATTAAGAACCGAAATGGGAACTCCTTTGCCTTGGCGGCCTGAGGTAGATTATATCCATAGATCATAATTTCATATAATTGTATTCAATTTTTTATTTTTGTATTTCTCCATGTCCTTGTTCTCTGTGTGGTTCTGTTAATTCTCTTAGAAAGCAAAACTGATGCACGAACTCTATTGCTGTGTCCCAATTGAATCTGAAACGTTATGTAGACTGGTAGCAATTTCTCTATCATTTTATCCATCCCTGTGAGTTCTACGGAATGAAACTGACCCTGAATATCTACATATATGAACAAATAAGGTGAATGAAGTTGCTTTGTTTATTTCCTCAAGATGCTCTGCAGTTTATTCAGTATTTTACGTCAGACACATTTCATGCATATTCAATATTGCCTTTAATGTTGAATTCAGCATTGTCACAAAAGAAGCAGCCAGAATTGGATGTTTTGGACTTTCCATCAAATAAAGTCAGTGAAGATGGTGATATTAGAATGGATACATATGGCCCAGGTCTGGAAAATGAAGTTGTTGAATATAATTGCTTTCTCAACGCCATAATACAGGTTTTTATTGGAGAGCATGCTTTTTAATTGTTGTTTCCTAAGAGTTCTTTCTCTACATTTATCATAGTAATAATTTTCCTTGACCTAAGATAATGATTCTTTTTTGGAATTCAGTCCTTGTGGCACCTAAGACGGTTTCGAGATGAATTTTTGAAATCATCGTCTTGGCATGTTCATTTTGGTGATCCTTGTGCTATATGTGCTCTATCTGGTATCTTCATTTCTCTGAGAACTCCATCTATGAATACTAGAAGAGAAGCTGTTGATCCTACTTATTTGAGGGTTGCTCTGAGCAAACTGTATCCTGATGGTAAATTTTTCCACGAGGTAAATCACACAGCTGATGCAATGGATTTCTTTGCTAATTATTTTTAGTATAATTTGTGTTTCATCATTTCTTTAACGTCATAAATTCAGAAATTGTTTCTGAATTCCTCATTAATAATGTGGCAAATCTGCAAAACAGATGAATGATGATTCTGAGGAACTTGGGAAAATATTTGATGGTAAATTCTTACAGGAGGTAAATCACACAGCTGATGCAATGGAACTCTTTGCTAATTATTTCAGTATAATTTGTGTTTCATCATTTCTTTAACATCATGAATTCAGGAATTGTTTCTAAATTCCTCATAAATACTGTGGCAAATCTGCAAAACAGATTAATGATGCTTCTGAGGTGCTTGGGGTAATATTTGAATGTCTTCACCAATCAATGCCATGTGAACTTGTACCAATGGGCTCCTGGGGTCGCAAGTGGTTATCTTGTATTCCGCATTCTGTTTTTGGAATGGACATAATTGAAAGAATGAACTGCGACAATTGCGATTTGGAGTCCAGACATCTAAATTATACAACATATTTTCATAATATCAATGCTAGAGCTCTTACAACAATGAAGGCATGTCTTTTTAGATGATACTTTCTCTAATAATGGTGCTACTCCTCGTGGTAGATAAATATGTAATTCATAAAAAATCGTGGTCGATTCATGAAATTTAATTGCTAAAAAGTATTTATCTTCACCACTTTAGGTCATGCACACAGGAAAGTCCTTTGACGAGCTTTTAAATCTGGTTGAAATGACTCGCCAGTTAGCTTGTGGCTGTGGAAAACTCAACCACATTCACCATTTTCTGTCAGCTCAACCCTGTATTTTCATAACTGGTAAACTTTTCATTTCATTTAATTCTTTTGCTATTTTTGTCTTTAGCTGAATGTAGTAAACTGAATCGTGGTGCTACTTTTATACTTGGATCGTGTGAAGTGCTAAATGCAGTGCGTGTTTTTTCATTTCGTAGTTCTGGGTTGGCAGAATAATTGTGAAAGTGTCGATGTCATAACAGAAACATTAGCAGCCTTGTCTACTGAGATTGATATCAGTGTGATTTATCATGGTCTTGATCGAAAAAGTATATATTGCTTGGTTTCCGTGGTACGCTTACTTAAGTCTTTCTCTATGCAGTTTCTATTTTCTATATTTTGCTTTCGTGGACTTACTTGTTTTACACTGTAGATGTCACAACAAAAGCCGACTATTGATTTGAACTGAATCTGAGAAGGAAAATTTGTAATCAAATATGCATTATCATCTTGTTAGGCACCGAAATTGGTACTCCTGATATTAATTATAGTCCATGTTTGGTTAAAATTGATTAAAATATAAGTCAAAGTCTTTAAATCTACTGTTTGCCTTCTTTTCAGAGTTAGATGATAGCTAAAAACTAGCAACATTAAACCCGAGTCCCATTTTTTAAAAATTCATTTTCAATTACACATTCTCTCAATAAAATAAATTTTCTTCACTCTTTAACCACAAATTCTCCAAAAAAAATACTAGTACAAACCCTATTTTCACAACAAAATGGGGCTTAGACGGGCTAAATGATTGCAATTTGAATTACTTTCATCTTATGAACATTTTGTTCTTCAGTGGGACGTGCCTCTTAAGTGAACTTGTATTTTCTGATTAATCGCTATTCTTGTAGCACTTTTTCCATTTTATTCAACTCAACCTTATCTTATATTTAACCCTCTTTAGTCAAGCCTAAATGCTTAGAACAACTGGTGTGACTCCACTGTTTTCCTTACTAGTGTATATTCTGTGTTAGTTCTATGCTACTGCTTGGCATAGTTACTCTACATTTCAAGTTGCATATATGAAATTCTAATTGCAATTTGTCTTATCCTCTAATGATTTAAACTATTTCATTAGTTTGAATAATACATTACATGCACCTAGACACTTCATCTTAGATGTTAAGTCAACTCATTCATGACCAAAGTGGAAACATAAAGACCCCACGAAAAACTTGAATTTCAGTCCAGAACAAGTCAAAAAATTTCACCACTAGTAGTAGATCTCATACTTCTATTATGCATATAAATAATATTAACAGATGTAACATATCTACAACTCAAGTTAGCGCTTCTTTGGGGCTTTCAATCAAAATACGTATTCTAAATTATATATATATATATTAGAAGATCAAGATGGTTCTAATACTACCTACTTGATCCTAGATCATTGCTATTACCTCTTATGCTAGGTTTTTAATGCAGCTTGTTATCTCATCCACGAGAAACTACTACTTCTATTGTGCAATTGTTTTTGAAATCTATTAGCATTCTAATGTTGAAGAAGCTTGAAGTCAAGAACCTATATTTGACGTAGATATAACTCATTTGTTTTCCCTTTCTACTGGTCACATTTATGTTTGATATATATATATATATATATATATATATATATATATATATATATATATATATATTAGAAGATCAAGATGGTTCTAATACTACCTACTTGATCCTAGATCATTGCTATTACCTCTTATGCTAGGTTCTTAATGCAGCTCGTTATCTCATCCACGAGAAGCTACTACTTCTGTTGTGTAATTTTTTTGAAACTCTATTAGCATTCTAATGTTGAAGAACCTTGAAGTCGAGAACCCATTTTTGACGTAGATTTAACTTATTTGTTTTCCCTTTCTACTCTGGTCACATTTAGGTTTGCTGTTATAAGCAGCACTATATTTGTTTTGCCTACAGTCGAGAATCTGAACAGTGGATCATGTATGATAACGAAACTGTTGAGGTAAAATTGCGATCTATTGTCATGTAATCCTTCATTTTCCTTTTTGTAGTTAGTCTATGATTGATATTTGATGTCTAGGTAATTGGTGGCTGGAATGACGTAGTTTCCATGTGTGAAAGAGGATGCCAGCAACCCCAAGTCCTCTTTTTTGAAGCTGTAAACTAGTACTAAACTGGATTTGAATGTGCTAGTTGATGCACTGAAGATATGCAGTCCAGCTTCGGCTCATCGTTCAGCCTTGAACACGATGCATTGTGATATCTGCCTGTGCTGATTTTTTAGGTAAATTTGCAACTGTACTTTCTGATACTACAATGTCAAAATGATGGCCGGAGTTGTATGATAAAATCAAGATTTTTTGTTTTACAATGACCAGAAATTGGAGCAATTATGTGTAAGAAAAGGAATAAAATTTGAAAAAAGGATATCAATGCAGATAGAAAAAATAGAAAACGGGTTTTGATGCTCACTGGTGGCTCAGCAAAATTGGGTTTTCCTTGGCTGCTTTCTTCTGATTCTGCGTTCTTTCTAACTTGTATTGTTAAGGATTGAATAGTAACAACAACCTTGATTTCTTAATGGCAACTAGCACCTACTCTTGATAGTACTGATTGTATACAGAAGTTTCTTGTACTTGGATTCATATATCTGATTGTTCTCCAGAGGAAACTGTGTATAAATGTTAGTTTTTTGGTGAGACACCATTGCAAAGAACAGGGCACGCCCTCACTATAGGCGGTGTAGGCATTCACGCCTAATATAACGCCCCGAGTTCTGTGAACCCGGAGTGCCACATCATCGTCTTTTGCCTTAATTTAACTAAAAAATTTTGCGGAAATAACTAATTTTTAAACATCACATTTAATAATTGTGAACTTCAACGGCAACAAACTCATTTGATTAATTTAAGAAAATTGATTAAACTTTAAATCTCAAGTTTTTTGAAATAACTGAAATGACAAGTACGGTAATAACGTTCAAATACGTAAATTTTAAAAGTAAGTAACGTCATCCATTTAATCGTTGCCACCACTGCCCATCAAATCCGACCGTCTCCAAAATCTGCAAATATCGTTAAAATAACGGAATGAGTATTTCGAAGAAATACTCAATAGACTCATCGTCGATAATTAATTTACAAAATAATTGAACACATAATTATGCAAAATATACAGTGACATCATTATCACCATCATTGGCTCATTTTCTTGAAAATCATAGGCTCTTTAAAATCATAGAGTGTGGATAGTCTCGTCTCATGTATCAGAGCACATAAGTTATGCATAACATTCTCATCTTATCTCATAAGAGATACTCGTCTCTTCTCATGTATTAAAGCATATAAGTTATGACAAACATAACAACATCACATATCTCATAAGAAATATTCTCATTTTATGCATTAAAGCATATAAATCAGGTAAATTCACATAATATATGCAATTATAATTTAAACTAATTAATGGGGGCGAGTCTACCTCAATTTATCTCTAATCACGTGAAAAACAAATAGGGAAATAACCTCAATCTCCTAATCGGCCGTACGTTTCGTCTAATCAAAATAGAAAATAAGTTTTGAATTAGTATTCTGAAAATTCAAGGTTTTAAAGTGATAAAATAAAGTTTAAGGACCTAATTAGATATTTATTAAAATTGAATTTGACAAATCTAAGGGTTGAAAATAATATTTTCAAAGTAATGGGGCTAAATGTGGGAAACAAGAATTTCAGGGACTGATTTACTAATTATTAAAACCTTGAGACTGAAATAATAATTTAAAATGATATGAAATAAAGTTCAAGGGTTTAATTGAAAATTTAAGAAACTGAAATTAAAAGTTTGATGATTGAAATAGACTTTTTGAAAGTAATGGGCTAACTGCTGAAAACAGAAACTCCAGGGCCTGTTAAAAACGAAACTCTATGGATTGAAATTGATACTTTTAAAACCTAGGGGCTAGGGGTAAATTCTAAAATCAAAATAAAACAAAACCATCTCTCTCTCTCTCTCTCTCTCTCTCTCTCTCTCTCTCTCTCTCTCTCATTTCGAGCCAAAGAGAGGAGAGAGAGGGTGACGGGAAGGGGCAAAGCCCCTTCCTCCGTTTTCGCCACCGGCCGAACGATCGATGGCAACGCTACCGTCGCGTGGTGGCGCTGGTGCAAGGTGGGGGCTGCTGTGTGGTTTTTGGCGCACGAGTCGAAGGCAACCGAAGCGAAAGGGCTCGAGTTTGTAGGGTTTCTTCTTGGCATTCAAGTTGGAAATGGGTCGGAGAATGAGGTAAGTGTATGGGTTTTGGCTTTTCTTGGTTTTTGTGGTTGTTTGAGGTGGATTTTGGGTGAGGCTGGCTGTTGATTTTGGAGGTGAAGGAGTGGCGGTTTCGGTGGATTTTGGGTGTCTACTTGAAGTTTGTGGTATGATTCAGAATTGGATTGTGTGTTTGGCTGTAGTTTGGTGTTCGAAACTTGGGTTGAGGTTGCAGCTCGTGTGTGCTTGCAACTGGGTTTTGGCTGTGTTGTGAGGTGGTGGTGGAGGTAAACTCAATTGCAGCTTGTTGCAATCGGGGATGGTAGATTGTTGATGCTAGAAATTGATGTTCTAGCATCAATGGTGAGTTTCCAAATTGAGGGAGATGATGGTTTTCTTACCAATTTTTGTTGGCTGCGTGGGGTGTGAGGAGTGGATGGAGGTGAGCTGTTATATGAACAGTAATTTAGGGCACAGATTTCTAGGAGTTTAAATGGGCAAGAAAGTTGGGCTGTAGGGATTTTCATAATTGGGCCTAAATGGATTGAGTTAGAATAATCGAAAGGGGTACTTATAAAAATACCCTTAAAATTAGTGGTGTTTTGAAAAATCATGTGAAAGGTTTTTAGGAAGTAAAAAATACTGTGTAAAATGAAAAAAGTGACACAATGTCACTTTTTTATAAAAATTGTCACCTTTTTATTTTTTCAAAAAAGTGACATAAACTCAAAAAAAGTGACATAATTCAAAAATTGGGGAATGAAGAGTTAAAGGATTACAAAATTGGGGAGGACGTGTGACTTTTTTTTAGAAAAGTGACAGAATTCACATTATCCTTTTATCAAACACCTTACATGCATAAAAAATTTAACGGATTCAAAATTATTTTTTCAAACGTGTTTCCAAACAAAATAACAAAATCATCAAAAAAAACTTTATAAATGTTAATTATTTACACTATAAGGTTTAAACTAAATCTAATCATGGAATTCAAATAGAAGTGAGATAGATGGCTGAAAATTGACACTGTTACTCGGTGTTGATTTTTGACGAAATTGGCTTCTTCTTCTTCTTCAACAGGGAGGAGTGTTTTGTTATTTCAGCAAAATGACTTCTATTCATCAAGTTTGGGTGTTTTTAGCGTATTAATTACTGTTAATTTAAAGATTTAATGATAAAACATTAATTTAGAGTATTGTTCAATTTTTCTTTTCAAAGGCCGTACGGGGCCTAATTTTCCCTAATCGAAATTGAGCTAATAGAATGTTGGACCCTAAATAAAACTTTGCACTTATAATTATTAAATTTGGTTTTTAAAAAAAAATGATAAGAAATTCGATATTCTTTGGAATTAAACGTGACTCGAATAGTTTAAATTGATTTTACAACGGTTAGACGAATACGCTTTAATTTCAAAATTTGAGGTTAAAGTTTAGCGACACTTTTTTTTTCAAGATAATAATTTTATATTATTTAAAATTTCTCGGTCGCTACACCTAAGGCCCCGCTTTGACAGGGTACCAAATTATATAAGATTAATTGGTTGGTTGTAGAAAAATAAAAATTATAATTACGAAATTCTTTAAATTAGAATTATGATATGCAAACACAAAAAAAAAAAACTAATAAAATTTGAAAATACGAATAGTTCTAATATATTTATGTATCATATAAATATATCTGTCATTACTTTTTCAGTATATAATTAATTTGACTCTTTATCTTCCAATCATCATTTTTCATTTTTCTTAAAAAGAAGCAAATTGTCACTTTTCTCTTTTCAAAATTTATGATCATTACTTTTTCTAATGCTCTAATGGTGGGTCTTACACTTATTCAAGGAATTGATACTAAATGCACTGGTATTCATTTATCTATCTAGGTTGTTGCATTTTGTCTTATCTTGCTAAATATAAGGGCCAGCGATGGCAAATAATATGTTGAAGAAAATGTTAGTTTAAGTGAAAAATAATTATATCTATCAGGAGGTCATTTTTGGCCAGACTCATAGCTGGAATGGACAACTGTTATAGCTTCACTTATATATGTCCGATTGGATTCCTTCAGTAGCTCTGAAGAAGTTTGGAACTTAATTATACATATAATTAAAGTCTAATGGTTGCCCATATCACCGGGTCGGAGTTTGACCCGAAGTCAATTGATTGATCGAATTGTAAAAATCGAATTTGAATTAAATAAAAGTCAACACTCATCTTTGATCAAATATTTGGAAGAGTTTTAGTTAACATGAAATAGACTTGTTCGAATCTATTTAAAGATTTGATCATTAAATATAATTTTTTAATCTCTAGATTGTGTTCTTGAATATACCTTTGTTTACGTTTCTTAGTCGGACCTATCAAGTGTAATTTAAACTTGGAGAATATTAAAGTAATTCAATAAGATTTGTTTATTCAAAGAGAATCAAATTCTTCAACTAAGTAAAATTATCACTAGTCAAGTATTCCATTTAAAACGTGTATATGATTGATTAATTATCTAGAATACATCATTATCCTGAATAAAAGAAAATACTTATTTTCACGTCTTTTGGAACTAAATTTACAATAATGAAAATAACATTGAGTTAATCCTCAATTCATTTTGCCAAAATCATTCTTACCTCATTTGATACCTAAAATTATATAGAACTGGTTGGGACTTAAAAAGAGACGTATATGATATAATAATGGTATCCTTTCTACCTAATTCCATTAGTATTAATACGAAGAATGCGCTTTTGATTTATTTTTTCTCTCGTTCTTGGAAAAGGAGTTTTCCCCCCTTTCGCCATGAAAATCAAGACTTTTACTACTTTTATTTCATCCTTTTTTGGGCCATTGTTCTGGTAGAGATTACAATCAGATTTTTAATAGATTTTGATAAAAAGTTGATGAAATGTGTGCTTAAAAAGTCGTGAATCCTATAAAATATGTGATTAAAATTAAATATTGACTTTGATTTAGATAAAGATCTTGATTTTAATCCATACCAAACAGGGCTTAATATAGTTGTTAAAGTCAACTCAAAAGTCAAGATCTTTGACTACTTTCATTTCATTCTTTATTCTTTACTTGTGAAAGTCCAATGTTAACATGAAACGACATTATATTAACTATTTTATATAAGAGAAAAAAAATGATTGGTACTAACAAACATCTTAGGTAAGCTGCCAATTTAGCCAGGATTCCAGCATAGAATTAATTATTTTCCTCATTTTCTTTTAAATATTGTCTAGACCTGGAATATCATGACAATAATTTTATATTTCCTCTTTCCTTCCATAAATCAATTTTTTTTGTGGGGACATGTCTGACACGCAAGATTAGAACTTAACAACGAACGAACATATCGCCCAACTCTCTATTTTCCTCTGTCCAGTCTAGGCATCGCCTATATTGCAATATTACATTACAAATCCAAAAATTCAAAGCACCTAAAGGGCATAACCTAACACTCCAAAATTGGACAATGTCAAGTTGCTTTAAGCAAAGTTCAAACTTCACAACATAGAACAGCAACTTTATGGCATGTGAAAACACCAAGAATTCATGTGATCGAGTAATGTCATATTAGTCTGTTAACCCGTATTTTTTAGCAAGACACTTGACACAAATTAATTGAGAAAAGTAGTGGTCGTAATATAACAATAGCTGTTTGCAATCAAAATCACAATAACAACTAGCCAGAAAGTCACACTCTCCCCAAGTCCCTGCAAAAAAGAAACACAACTCAATTCCCACCTCAAAACCATAAACCTTTCACTTTCCCCCGTCAAAGAACCAACCAAATTCACAAGAATGGAGGGTGAACTAACAAAAAGTAGCAAAAAAATGTGAAAATTACTAGTCTTCATGAAAATGAAATGAGGGCGGATATAAGGCGCATATTATAAGGTGTCTAGTAAGTAGCAACGTAATTCGAGCTTCTACACAACCATGCCGTTTTCAAAGAAGATTGGGAATTACCAGTTCATTCGGACAATTGGAGAAGGAAGTTTTGCAAAGGTGAAGTTGGCAATAAACATGGGGAATAAGCAATATGTTGCGATCAAGATCACAGATAAACAAATGGTGATGAAACTCAATCTCATGCATCAGGTAACTACCCACTCTTTTTCCCTCATCCTATGATATCTCTTACTCAGTAACAAGAAGTTCATCATTCAGGTGCTACAAGAAATTAGGACGATGAGGCTTCTACATCACCCCAACATTGTTCGTATACACGAGGTACGCTGGTCTCTTTCACTTCTTATACTAGAGGGCAGTTTCCCAGGGCTTTTGAAAAGCTAAAAACTGCTTTCGAGACTAAGAAGAAGCTTTTGGGCCCATTTGGATAATTATCTAGAACTGCTTTGTCTCGTTAGAAGAGCTTTCAAAGAAAACTGGTCAAAAGCTCTTCTATAAGAAGCACAAGCAGAAGCAGAAACTATCCCAAACAAATCCTAAGACACTGTTGTGTTTTCTTTGTCAAGTGTTCACCATCAGCTAATAAAAATAACAGGTAATTGGAACGAAGACCAAAATTTACATTGTGATGGAATACATATCCGGTGGTCAACTTTCCGACAAGATGGTGAGCTTCATATATAAGCTTATCAAAATTATTTGTGGAAAACTTTGAACTCTGATGCCAAATTTACTGTCTGTCAGTCATATTTGAAGAAATTAAAGGAAATAGATGCAAGAACATATTTTCAGCAGCTAATTGATGCAGTCGATTATTGCCATAGTAAAGGAGTATACCACAGAGATTTAAAGGTATTGCATCAATCTTGATTCTCCTTAAATAATAGAAGACACTTGAGACTAAGTAGGATTTTGTAAATTTCATTTGCAGCGACAAAACTTGCTTATAGACAGCAAGGGAAACCTTAAAGTTTCTGATTTTGGACTTAGCACATTGAGAAAGGTAGAATGTATGACTAATTCAATCTGTGCTTATTTCTGGAAAAGTATGTATTATCTTTCTAATACAAGAAATGCTATTGGCTTAACAGCCAGGAACCCTGCTATCCACCTCATGTGGTTCTCCAAGCTATGCAGCACCAGAGGTAACAAATTTTCCATTCTAAAAATAGCTACAACTTCTGAACTCTTCAAGCATGTTTGGCAGAGCTTATAAAAAAGTAAAAATTACTTATAAAAGCCCATAAATTTGCTTCAGTAATACCTGATGCTTCATGAGTAATGACACAGCTGCTTTCCAGTAAAGCCTACGAAGGAGCGGCTGCAGATATTTGGTCGTGTGGAGTAATTCTTTTTGAATTACTGGCTGGATATTTACCCTTCAATGACAGTAATCTAACAAGCTTGTACAGAAAGGTACGCGTTATATATTTAAAATTTAGTGCAAGTTTTCAGATCAAATATCGAATTTCACTTTATGCAGATATATAGAGCAGAATACAAATTTCCAGAGTGGTTCACAACAGACCAAAAGAAGCTTATCTCCAAGATACTAGAACCAAATCCAATTAAGGTAAACTTTGATAACAAATACCAATACCTTCAAATTAAGATCAAGTATGTAATATTTATCTCTTTTGTTACGCAGCGAGTGACAACTGCAGAAATTTTAGCAGATCTGTGGTTTCAGACAGATTATGAGCCAGTGATGCATATAAAATCTGACGAAAATATCAAAACGGATGATTTTCAGGCAGTTTTTGATATAATAAAGGTAACAAAAAATGGTCATAAAAGCATAATGATTTAATAGATATTAGAAATGAATTCAATTTTCACCAGGGAACTGAAGCAGAAATCAAGGATTCCCAGCCCACAAGTTTTATAAATGCTTTCCAGCTGATAGCAACATCACAAGACCTAGATTTGTCTGGCTTATTCGAAGAACAGGCAAGTACACATGTTCGTTTTGGAAATTACTTATTAAAATAATTACTTAACAAAATGAAATTCTGAAAATTCTTGTTCAAAACTAGGAGACTGAGAAACGGAAAACAAAACTTGGATCTAAGCATACTATCAGTGAAACAGTACAGAAAATCGAAGCTGCTGCTAAGGATGCAAGCCTGTCAGTGGAAAAAATAAACACCACAAAGGTACATCCAAATTATTTTTAGCCAATTTCGTATAATTTCTCAATTCTTGACAACCCATAAAAAAATTTCAGATGAGAATGCATCCAACAAATAAGATGGGAAGGCGTTCCAAATCATGCTTGGACCTGGCAGCAGAGGTAAATGAAGTTCCATTTCCTGTCTATAATGCAGAAAATCATAATCTAACGATTTCAAAATGTCGCAAATATAAGGTAACTGAGGTGGCGCCGAAGCATTGTGTTGTACAGATATCCAAATCTGCTGGAGAGCTGAAATTGTTCAAAGAGGTAGATATCCTTCTTTCATCAAGTTAATACATTTTCTCAGGTTCAAATTTACTTGTACTGACAATCTAAAATGATGACCAGTTCTGCAAGAGTTTATCAAGTATGCTAACAGAGGAATCATGTATTTCATCCCAAGTCAATGAATTGTGAGATCCCAATAGCAAATGTATTCTAGTATCCAAATATTAGTGATGTAAATTTTAGACCACAAATACATATGTATGAAGCTTTGAGGATGACATAAATGTTAAAAAAGTGTCTCAAAACTCCATTCAGAAAATTTCTGCTAGCTGATGTAATTTTTGCATTCCACAATCAAAAGATTTTAATAGACCTGCTGGAATTAGAATTTCTTGAGTTTAACTTTGCTCTCCATTATTTTTAATTTTTACATGTAAAATGCTTATAGAAAATGAATTGATTATAACATGGATTAGTTTACAGCAATACCCTCCAAAATAACAGGAAAAGATAACAAAATTTGAGCGATATCCAAAATTTAATGACATGCTAAAAATGAATATTAAAGTAAGTACAAATTATTAAGCAAATCCTTTTTGAGGTTTGAAACGTTTTTCCATTTCATAAACGGTTTTACGTACCTAAGTACTCAATCTGTGAACTAAAATATTAAAATATGTACAAGTCAAACTTTATGTCCTATGAAGTTAAAAGTGAAAAACTATGAAAAGTAGAGTGAGTTGATTTTACACATATTTTAAGGGATTTGTATAATACAAAATAAGTGACTAAGAGACTAAGGCCCTGTTCTCTTTGTCGTTTTCCAGCCATTTTCTATTTTTAGTTTCTCAAAACAACGAAAACGCGTTCTCTATCTTATTTTCGAAAACGGATTTTGGAAAATGAAAAAAATATATATACCTGAAAATAGAAAACAACCAAAACACCGTTTTGTAAAATGTTAGCCCAAAATGCCGAAAATCTACAAAACACGCGAAACGGAAGGAACGTCTCTTACCCTCACTCTCACTGAACTCTCTCCCTCTCTCACTCACCCACCTCCCTGTAAACGATCTACAGAGGCAAAACCCCAACCAAATCGAAGGCTGAAACGAGGGGACGAAGGGTGCTAGACGGGATCTTCCAATTTTGGGGCAGTTCGTTCCAGTCAAGCCGAATCGAAAGCTGAATCGATGGGTTTCAGTTTTAATCAAGATTTCTATTCTCCAAATCAAGGTTTTGTTTCTTTGCTTGTGATAATCTTTAGTTATTTGTTGTTATTCAATTTTTGAGTTGTTGGGTCCGATTTGTGGTCTGTTTTTATATTTGATTGGTTCGAAAATTGAGGCTGGTTGGACAATAGTTGGGGCGGTCGCTGGTGCTAGAGGTGGAGGTGGAGGTGGAGCTGGAGCTGGAGATGGAGGTCGAATTGTGTGAACGGTTTCTGGAATTGATAGAAGGTGGAGGTGGAGGTGGAGGTGGAGGTGGTGCTGGAGGTGGATTTGCACTGAACACCCTACAAAATAAACGATCTTACCATGTTTTCTAAACACCCTGGAGGTGAATGTGGAGGTGGATTTGTAATATGCATGTGTGACTCTCTCCAGCAAAAAGAAGTCATATTTCTGATTGAGCTTATAGGAATTTTTTTTCTTTTTGTAAAAACGGCCCTATGGAATCACCCTTAAGATGAGAAGTAAAAAACTCCTTTAGGATTTTATTACTTTGGGATTTCATTGAGGAAAGCAAGAGAAGGAAGGAGGTTCTATTTATATACCTACACCTGCTACTCCTGCTCAAGCGATTTTCAACTCTTGAGCAATTGTAGGTTGAATATATTAAAATGTTACGCTGAAATAAACCCACTTTTTCCCGAAAATAATGATAATTTGGAAAATTTGTTAGGCATATCACTTTTGCTTGCTTTAACTTGTGTGAAATATTTTTAACAGGTCCTGTTCAGTTCATAGTCTTTTCCCGAATAACACGATACATAAATGGGTTAAACGAGTGATAAGGGCTGTTTGTTCATTGGCACAAAGATAATTCAGCCCCCAAATCAAGATGTTGTGCATGATTGAATTTTGCACAAATATCATTTTTTTAAGGATTGTATAGGCGCAATAGATGGAACACATGTCGCAGCTTGGACACCTGTATCGAGACAAACTTCTTTTCGTGGAAGGAAAATAAATTAACACAAAATGTGATGTTAACATGTGATTTCAATATGAAATTCACTTTCGTGTATTCTGGTTGGAAAGGCACTGCTAACGATTCGCGAGTATTCGTTGACGTAATCACAAGAAGATCGAACAACTTTCCAATGCCACGGGGAGGTATATTCTTGTACTTCAAATATTTATTGTGAAAGTATCTACAGTATTACACTATGTGAGTCATTTTTTTTTTTTTTTTTGCAGATCACTTTTACCTTGTTGATTCTAGCTACCCAAACATGCTTGGATTTCTTGCACCTTATCGAGGTCAAAGATATCATTTGCGTGACTATGTTGGACGGGGAAGACTACGTGGGAATGAAGAATTGTTCAACTATCGAGACTCCTTGTGCCGTAACATTATTGAACGTTGCATTGAAGTTTTAAATGCAAGATTTCCTATTTTGAAATTGATAACCAATTATCCTCTTAGTAGACAAAGGCAAATCCCTATTGCATGTTGTGCAATACATAACTTTATTCGCCAGGAGCACGCTTTAGATAGGTTGTTCGCTGAGTATTCAGAGGAGAATATGGTGTTCGAAGATATACCAGAGTCAAGTCAAGCACAAGAAGCCATACATTTTGATGCTAGTCAAACAGCTCAAATGGGACAAGTTAGGGATCAAATTGCTACACAAATGTGGAATGACTACTCAAGACGTCGCACATGACTCCATGGATTTATTTTTTATGTAGTTCAGTATCTGCTTATTTTGTCATGATACGTAAAATTCTCGTCGTATCTTCATAAAATGTAATGCAGGTTGTGTTTTTAATATCTTGAAAAATAAATTTACGTTTCACCAATTTTAAATTCTATATGTTATTTAATACTATATTAACATTACACAATTAAAATTTATTGAATAATCAGTTTTTTTAATAAAATATTGTTAAAAAATTCTCAAAATTTCGAAGTAAACGCGTTTTCCATTTTTATGTTTGGAAACAGTCTTTCAGAATGACAAAGAGAACGCATTTTCAGAAATTTCAAAACAGACATTCAAAACACAAAACAAATTCAAAACTCAAAACACAAAATTGAAACACAAAGAGAATGGTCCCTAAGAGTTCCTTTATTTTTGTTTTTGCTTTCTGTAGAAGAGATTCATGAAGAAGCCACCCTAGTTTTTAATTGAAAACTAATTTTTAAAAGAGCTTTCTATAACGAAAGTAATTTGAGAGAAAGTCACATCTGACCAATTTCCTCCAAAAGTCGTTTTAACTAAAAGAAGAACTTTCATAAAATTATTCAATTGTGTTCTAAAGCAGCTTTGAATCTCAAAAGTTATGTCAAATGAGCCCTAAATTTATTGTTAAGAAGTACTATTAAATCAATTCTAATAAGTGGTAATGGTTGGATGGATGTATACTCGACCTACATGTACATAGGACTACAACATACCGTTTTACAGAGTGATAAATTATGCATTAAATATAAATTAAGTGACTTGATCGAAACAAATTAAATTATGCATGCATTTTCATCTTGATTCTCTATTTTCGCAAGAAATTTCCCATTAGAGTTGCACCTCCATATGCATTTTTGTTTTATTAAATAGAAAAAATCACCAAACTACCGGTTTAAGTAATCAAAGTTTCCACGAAATAGTTTATTTGTATGTGTTATGAAATGGATCGCAAGATAATGATAATAATAAAATAAAGAAGAAGAAAACAAGAACACGAGAATTTACGTGGAAACCCAATTCGGGAAAAAATCACGGGTAGAGGAGAACAATCCACTATAATCAATAGTTTTGTGTTTACAATATCAAGATTTCAATAATCTCAATTGAAATCTAAACTCTCAATATATTGTTGAAGATGTAAAGAATAATATATGAATGTTGTATTATGAAGATACAATATGGCTATATATAAAACCTCTTATTTGAGTTTAAGCCATAGAAGGAATCCAAAATATGCATTTAGCCATCAAAGAGTTCTCCTTCAAGCCAAACTCCTAATTATTATTGAAATTTGATCTTCAATCATATTAGAACTCTACAAACCTAGATACCCTAGACTTCCTCCAATCAACCAAATACCAAATTACATGGAATTTGGATCACACCACAATAAATCTTCACCTTGAGCCAAATTCCGTCACAATGAATTAAAATATATCTTCAAAACACCATTTCTCCTCTTCCAAACAAGTCTCAATGGATTAAATCAATGACAAACACCAATTAAGTTCAAGCAATGCTCAAACTTAGAAATGGGAAGTGGTTTTGTTATCATATCAGTAGGATTATCCTTGGTATCAACTTTGCTCACTAAAATATCACCACAAGCAATCATATCACGCACAAAATAGTACATCACATCAATGTGTTTAGTCCTCTCGTGAATCATTTGATCCTTGATCAAGAAAATTGCAATCTGACTATCACAGAAAACTGTAGAAATCTGTAAGTCTTCACTGATTTCACCAATCAATCCTCTCAGCCACATAGCCTCCTTACGTGCTTATGTAATTGTCATATATTCTGCTTCTATTGTAGACAAAGTCACAGTATTTTGTAAAGTAGCTTTTCAGTTGATAGCACAGCCACCTAGAGTAAACAATACCCTGTAAGCGATCTCCTCTTATCAAGATCCCCTGCATAATCTAAATCCACATAACATATGACTCTATCTGAATTTCTACCAAAACTCAAACAAGCATTTGAAGAGCCCATCAACTATCTGAAGATCCACTGCATTGTTTTCCAATGTTCTTTGCCAGGATTAGCCATGTATATGCTAACTGCACTAACTGCCTGTGTCAAATCAGGGATTGTACAAACCATAGTATACATGAGCGAACCAACTGTACTGGAGTAAGGAACTCGAGACATATAATCAATGTCTTTATCTGACTATGGACACAAGTTAGATGATAATTTGAAGTGGGCAGCCAAGGGAGTACTGACAGCCTTAACTTTCACCATATTGAATCTTTCAAGCACATTTTCAATATACCCCTTCTGACTCAAATACAATCTACCAGTCTTTCTATCCCTCAAGATCTCCATTCCAAGAATCTTCTTTGCTCCACTTAAATCCTTCATGTCAAATTCCTTGTTGAGTTGTAATTTTATTTTTCTGACCTCTGCTTTATCCTTGGTTACTATAAGCATATCATCAACATATAATAACAAATATGTAGTTGATTCACTACTTTCCTTTCTAAAGTACACACAACTATCATAATTACATCTATCAAAACCATGAGTAGTCATGAATGAATCAAACTTCTTATACCACTGCCTCGATGACTACTTTAATCCATATAATGATTTCTTCAACAAGCATACATAATCTTCCTTCTCTGAAGATATGAACCCCTTTGGTTGTTGCATGTAGATGCTCTTATCAAGTTCTCCATGTAAAAATGCTGTCTTGACATCTATTTGCTCAATCTCCAAATCATTCCTAGCCACCACTACAAGTAAAGCCCGAATAGAGCTATGCTTTACAACTGGTGAGAACACATATGTAAAATCAACACCTGGAATCTGAATGTAGCCTTTTGCCACTAATCTAGTCTTGTATCTAGCATCTTCAATCCCTGATGTGCCTTTCTTTTCTTGAATACCCATTTACAACGAACCACTCTTTTACCTTTAGGTAATTTCACCAAGTCCCAAGTGTTATTTTTGCTTAATAAATCAATCTTCTCCTACATAGCAATCATTCATATGCTAGAATCACTATAATTGACTGCCTCTGAATATGTAACAGGCTCCTCAGTAGAGTCAACGTCTTCAGCTACACTCAATGCATAAGCTACCAAATTTGCTTCCACATACTTCTGTGGAGGTCTAATCTGTCTTCGAGGTCTATCCTTAGCTATAGAATATCATGGTGCTTGTGATATAGGCAAAGTAGGCAGGATATTACTGTATGTCAATCCCGAACTGGACTCATCTGTAGTAGACTGTTCTACAACCTCTGATTGTTTCTCTGAACCAATTTCCAACTCCATCTGAGTTGAATGATTTTGCTCCTCAGCTTTATCAGAATTCCTAAGAGGTGAACCACGAACTATAGTAAGTTCATCAAATACTACATTCCTACTAACAATCACCTTTTTAGTCTTGGGACAGCATAACTTATATCATTTCACACCTGATTTATATCCAAGAAAAATGCACTTTCTAAACCTAGGCTCCAACTTCCCATTATCTACGTGAGTATAAGCCGGACACCCAAAAATTTTTAAATCAGAATAGCAAGAAGGTTTACCAAACTATACTTCTTATGGTGTATTTTTATCAATGGCAACTGAGAGTGAGCGATTAATCAGAAAACAAGCTGTAGTAGCAGCTTCAGTCTAAAAAGACTTAGGCAATCCAGAATTTGAAAGCATACAACGAACCTTTTACATCAAGGTCATGTTCATCCGTTCTGCCACACCATTTTGTTGAGGAGTTCCAGGCACTGTCAAGTGTCTCAAGATGCCTTCAATCCTGCAGAAGCTATAGAATTCATATGAGCAAAACTCCAACCCATTATCAGTGCGTAGACATTTCACTTGCTTTCTGGTCTGTTCTCTATCAATGTTTTCCACTCATTGAAGGTCCCAAACACATCCCTCTTCTGCTTCAAGAAGAATACCCAAATTTTCCTCGAGAAGTCATCAATTACTGTCAACAAGTATAATAGCCACCTTTAAATGGTACCCTGACTGGTCCCCAAAGATTTGAATGGATATATTCAAGTGTTCCCTTCATGTTGTGTCTTCCTTTAGTGAATTTGACTCTCTTCTGTTTCCCAAAGATACAATGTTCACAAAATTCAATTTTGCTGGTCTTCTACCCATCAAGAAGTCTCTTTTTACTCAGCTCCGCCATTTCATTCTCACTCATATGCCCGAACCTCATATGCCAAAGTTTTGTAACTTAATCATCCGTCAAAGAAGAAGTAGACTGCTGCATCCCCAATCACTGTGGAACCATGAAAAATGTATTACTATATGGAGTTTTTATGCCCCTTCATGACAACAAGAGCACCATTGCTCACCTTCAAAACTCCACCTTCACCGATGTATCTGTGGCCCTTTAAGTCAAGTGCACTCAAAGATATGAGATTTCGCTTCAGTTTTGGAACATGTCTTACATCTGTAAGTATTTTAACAGCCTCTCGAACATTCTGATTCTAACTGTACCAACTCCGAAAATTTTGCAAGGCGCGTTGTTTCCCATAATCACAACACCTCTTGAAACTCCTTCAGATGTAGAAAACCAGTCCCTGATAGGATACATATGAAAAGTACAAGCCGAGTCAATAACCTATTCATTACAAGTTTTAGAATCCCCGTTAAAAATCACAAGAAACTCTCCACCACTTTGCTCATTTTCCATAACATCAGTCTCCACTGTATTAACATGTTGTTTCCCTTTCTCTGTAGCACCAGCAACTTTATTTCTATTTTTCAAGGCATAGCAATCAACTCTAGTATGCTCCTTCTTCTTAGAGTAGTGACATGTCTTCTCATCATGCATAGACTTCGATCTGCCGCTCATATTTCTGCCAAGATTCCTTTATTGATTTCTCCCTAGCACAACCAAGCCTTTAACATGATTTTCAGATCCTTCAGTAAGATCCCTGATCTTCTCCTTAGATAGTAAAGTATCATAGACCTCTTTCATGGTGAGAGTATCCCGACTGTAGAAAATAGTATCCCTAAAAGTCACATATGATGTTGGCAGTGAACACAACAACATCAAAGCCAAGTCCTCATCGTCATACTTAACCTCCAATGTCTCCGGATCAGCCACAATTTCTTTGAACATAGTTAAGTGATCATCAAATGACACACATTCAGACATCCAGTGAGAATACAAGCGTTATTTCAAGTGTAACTTGCTGGTCAAGCTCTTTGTCATGCAAAGTTGCTCTAACTTCAACCACAACGCAGCGGCACTATTCTCTTTAAGAACATCTTGAAGAATTTGATTCGAAAGATGTAGATGAAATTGAGATTGGGCTTTCTGATCCCTACATCGCTTTTCATCTTGCGTCCAGGCAGCAAGCATCCTATCAAAGCCAAGCAAGGCTTCTTCCAAATCGATCTGCGTCAACACCCCTTGCATCTTCACTTGTCATAATGTAAATCTCGTGTTTCTATCGAACAACGAAATGTCATACTTCATTGTTGCCATATGAAACAATCAACCTCGCTCTCTGATACCACTTGTTATAAAACAGATCGCAAGATAATGACAATAATGAAATAAAGAAGAAGAAAACAAAAACACAAGAATTTACTTGGAAACCCAATTCGGGAAAAAAACCACGGGCAGAGGAGAATAATCCACTATAATCAATAGTTTTGTATTTACAATATCAAAATTTCAATAATCTCAATTGAAATCTAAACTCTCAATCTCTCAATATGTTGTTGAAGATGTAAAGAATAATATATGAATGTTGTATTATGGAGATACAATGTGTCTATATATAAAACCTCTTATTTGAGTCCAAGATGAAGAATGAATCCAAAATATGCTTTTAACCATCCAAGAGTCCCTCTTCAAGCCAAATACCAAATTACATGGAATTTGGATCACACTATAACAGTACGAGTAAAAATTAGATACTTTTTCACAGATACCCTATATACAACTTTTTCTTAGAATTCTTATATAGATTTTCTTGGGCTAGCAATCAAGATTCTTTCATGAACATAAAGAAATTGTCTTTGTAGCAACCAAAAGAGTTAGCTCCGCAACTCGTCTACAAGTAAGGTTAGTAGGTCCATTATTGGCAAGCTTCGGACTTAGGAGTAATCCCTTTAATCCTGGATCGAAGATGCTAACAAGGTGGGAATCCAAGTAGGGGACCTACCTCTCTATCCCCTGTGTCTATCTCATGCCAAAGACGCCACACCAAGAAAGATCAACATATATAGCAATAAACAAAAAATTATCTTCCATTTAAAGATTAATTTCTTGTATGTAATGAAATAAATGTCCTCTATGTTATAATGCCCCTTTTGGTAGCCATTATTTCCGGGGAAAAAAAAAACAATGTTTTGAATTGTAATTTTTAGGAGAATGTGTTGTTAAAAAGTAGTGGAAAGTTTTGAATTTACTTGCAAAATATTTTATTGTGTGAATATATAATTGAAAATAAGTATGCATAATTTTTTTTTTTTTTGAAAATAATGATTGTCAAACAGAGGCAATGGTTTGTGACTTGGACATGTATGCCCAAACAAACTCATACGAGTACAAGCCTTATTCTCAACTGATTTGCAGAACGTATATAAGAATTTATGTCATAAGAGCAGCAAAAACAGATCAAAGTTGACTTCAATGTATTGGGAATTGGCTTAGTATGTTCATGTTGGCGTTTTTGGTTTATCTCCAATTCTCATTGTACAGACTAGTTAATAATATGATGCCCACAGAGGACAGCATTCTATAACCACAACGAGGTCAAGAATATAATGGTGATTGCAAGCGAAAGAAACAGAAATACAAAATGATGGTAGCTTGTTAAGGAAACAAAAAGGCCAAGTACTTAGTTCCTTGATGAATAAATCTTCAATAAATGTTACATCCATTTGATTACAGATCTTTACAGAAGTAAATAATTCAGTTGAAAGCACTTTGATACAGCAACATATTCAGATTTAATTCTATATCAGTAAGTCCCATTGATTTGTCTAAGATTCAATGGTCAAGCAACACACAAGATTAAGAATAGTTGATTGATCAAACGTTTGCAACTTGTCATGCTGTAAAACCGTCCTATTTCATGGAACATAAAATATTTCACATACATGTAAGAGTCCAATGGAGTGGGTGTATGCATCAGTAAATTTCTGAATATATCAGCAGTACATTTGTCCCTTTTTGGTACTAGTTTTTTCGCTGGAAATTAGACGAGGTAGATGAATTTGAGAGCATATCCACATATCCATGTCTACTATTGTTGGCTTCCTTTCTCGGATGCAACTACTCCCGGAATAGCCCCTTGTCGATGACATGTGCCTGCGCTCACAACCAACCATTAGAACTGTTGGGAGGTGTCCTGGTGATGACTCCCCGACTCTCATATCAAAAGCAGGATTTGAAGGGAAAAGCAATGATAAATGGTGTTATTTTGTTTCTTGCAGAATGAATTGATACCTGGCACGGAAGTTTCCAGTACAGGCACCTTCGCTTCCCTGTATTTGGTAAGGTGTGTGGGCTGCTTCATCAAGGTCCATCACAGTGTTGTATAGGGTTTCACTTAGGAGCTTTTGCCAGCCATTGCTCTTTTCGAATTCACTCCTATAATCCACCCAATCCCTGATTTTAAGGGAAGCCCTCTTTTTCCAGGCCCGGTGGCCTTACATTGGTTAAATTTGCACAAGCTTAATGGCAATGGAGTTCGAGCAATGCCCACAGGTTGCCCACTTGTAACTCAGGTATCTGGTGAACGAGCTTACAGGAAAATTGTAGATGTTACAAGTTTACAACTACAATGTTTTTCCATCTTGTTCCACTGACAATTAATTTTCCATATACAAACTACTTTTTAGTACTATTACTTGCAAAAATAATCTCAATAATTGAGATCTTTGATGACATTTACTTCATTAAGCTAAGCTCTTCGGTGGTAATTTTGTAAAAAGAGAAACAAACTACAACAATATACAGTGAAATACATTGTAAGTAAGGATCTATAACTTCAGAATTTTAATATCAATATACAGAAAAACACAATTCAAATCAGTTTTGATATTACATTCTGTCAAACATCTGTATCTTGTTGCGCACACAATTACAATAGAAATGGCACATCTAGGCGATATTGCAGTACTAGAAGAAGCAACCAAAACACACTAAACATGCCACTATGAAAATGAAGTAACTTCCTCACCATAGTTCATGATAATGTTCAGACAAGGCAATGCCCAGAAGAAACAACAGATTGATATAATAACATAAATATGTATATAACAATTGAATGTGTACAGAGTAAAAGGGGGAAAATATTCAAACCATTCGCAAGTTCAAAACTGAAAGATTTTCATGTACAATATCTAGAGTAGGAAGTTATCTATCATATGTTGAACCACATCAGCACCATCAGAATTCAACCAGTAGCTCTTAACCTGCAGCACAAGGATATAAATATTATGAGAAATAGAATGGAGAGAGAGAGAGAGAGAGAGAGAGTAGAAATGCTAAATGAATTTCATGCATTGATAAAAGCTGCCACCCTGAAGATTTGCTTCAAAATTTTCATTCTGAGTGCACTTAATTAACTATTACATAAAACAATATACACTAAAAGAAATAAAATGGCGAGATGAGAAGTAACCTTTAGGTGTACAAGTACCTAAAAGTGAGAAAGGAACTTAAAAGAATGTTATACTGAAACCAAAAAAGGAGCAAACTATTACCACATGATGAACATGTAAGAACTACAGTAAGAAAAGAGCTCTTAGCCTCTTAATAATTTCATAAAGATAATGACAAATGATAGATAAGTTTGAAAAATCCCTGATATATTAAGTCAAAGCCACAATATTGATTGATGCACTGGAATAAAACCTAAGTATGCCACATAAAAAGGACTATCTCCGTTTTCCACCTCCTCTCATTCCAGTACTCATAATTTGATTTTATAATGTATATATCTCTCCTACTTTGTATCTGATACATAGGTCGGACACCTAGATTTCAAAATGTGTACAGCATGCTTACATGTAAAAATGCAAAAGGCACACAAGAGGGCTTAATTTGTAGCACAATTTGAATTAAACAAATAGGTTTTCCTGAAAAGGTTTGAACGAAATATTTACATTTAGCACTAGAGTAGAAGCGTACAGGCAGAATCTACCCATTGTAATCAGTCTACAGGTTTTGCAGTGTTATAACAACAGAGTAATTGTGTAGAGAAGATAGAAAACAAGCTATCTCGATTAGACATAAGCCTACATTGAAAGAAAAATAAAAAATAAAACTGCAAATGGAGTTTCTTCCAGCACACAAATGATTCTTTTGGGGACCCCGCCTCCCCCCCCCCCCCGCGTCCCCCCACCCTTCCACTTGCTCTCCCAACATCCGTTCACATTAGAAACATTGTTTTTCTTGTCTACTTACCCTGAATCTATCAGAAATAGGGTTCTATTAAATGAGAAAGTGGTTTACCCTCTAGACAAGAACAATGCAGCTGTAGAATAGAAAGAATGAAGACCAAATGAAAACTCAAAAATATAAGATGAATGGAGAATAAATATGTCAAAACTAAACATGCACTCCAATGCGCAGAGGGAAATTTTTAAGAAAATAATTGTTTTGAGGATTAGCTAGAATTTATGTCTTACTCAAAGTGTGTTTGATTCCTATTTTTTCCTCATTATAATGAGAATTATGACCGTTGCAATTCAAAAATGCAACTCCAACGGTCATAATCCTCATTATAATCAGAAAAAAGTGGGATCAAACGGAGCCTCACTCTGAACTTCAATAATTTAACATTGTTCACCAGATAAAGTTTTGACTTGAAGAATACAGTGAGTACAACCCTCCACATTGACATCAGTTTTGAAAAATTGAAATGTCTACGTAATGATGTGCTAGAAATTTAATATTTAATCTTGTAAAGTGATGGTTATTGTCCTGCAGAGATCATAATTTTTCAGAAGCTTGCCTGAATAGTATTGTGAGCAACATATAGTTGTCTGCTTTTATGAAAGCTAACATCCACACGTTCCCAAGACACTTGATTAAGGCCTGTAATCATCTCCTCTACATATAAAAGGAAATTTTAGTCAAAACCAAAAGAAGAAAGAAGACCTCTACTTTTACAATATAAACAGATGCCGTATTAAGGTCAATAAACCTTCCAAGTTAATGACTCGTGTTCCAACAGCGGAGGACACTGTGCTAGCAATGCCTTCAGAATTTCCTTTTTCAATGTGTACTATATGAGGATACTTCATATCTTTCAAAAGAAGATTCTCCTGTGGAAGAACACTAGGAAGAATCATCCTGTGAATTTCACTTCATAAATGATGTATGTTAGGTTCAATTCAGACAATTCATGTTGATGAGTGTATTTCACTCATACTTTAAATATCATCTAACATGATATTTAACTTATTTCTACGAGTTTTAGAACGTTTTAATGTGTGTTTTGATGTTGTGATATAAATTGATGAAATTGAAGGAAATAAGTAAGAATTGGCAAAATTGGAGAAAAGAGCTAAATTGTAATAGATCCAAAGTTCAGGGACTAAAGTGCAAATACTCAAAAGTTGTGTTGGACCTCAAAATGAAGATTCGAGAGTTCTTGGAGTCAATTGGATGAAGAAAGAATTCAAACAGATCAAATATAGTCAAAGTATGATCACACATCATTTTCCAATCGAAAAAATTATGTTCCAGATATGTAGTCTCATATTAAGACTCATTTGTTACATAGTAAACATTTGAATTGAAAAATGATATCTGAATCAAAGTTGTATCCCTTTCCATTATCTTTCTAAAGCATCTTGAATCACCTCAATCGGATATCGGGAGAAATATTTATGATAAAAATAATGAAGGACGCGCAATGCAGTTTTTCCACCCGAAAATGGGCTCTACAACGCCGGGTTTTGGCACCGCAGCACCCACATTACTGAAATAGCAGAATTCACAGCGCTGCTACAGTGCCGCCGAGGTGCCACCTGTGCGAGAAATATGTTTTTGATTTTTTTGGACTCTTTTCTTGGCCCAATACAACTCCAACCCTTCCAAGATTTCATGATGATATAAATACAACCTTAAAGACCACTTTTTTTTTTGGGGGGGACTCATCACACAATTTAAGGAGACAAAGTGGCATAATTCAAAAAATCAAAGGGAGGCAAGAATAACATCAAAGAAGAAGATTGAAGATTTATCCAAAAACTAGTTTTTTCTATTCTTTTCTTTATATTTTTTTATTTTGAATTGTATAGATTTCATGTTTCTTATCATGAACTAAACTATTCTTCTAGGGTTTGATTGTAACCAAACTTGAGAGTATGATTTGAATTTATTTTAGTTATTTCTATGAAATTTTCCATTCCGTTTATTTGTGTTATGATTTCAATGTTTTCAATTAATTGGCCACTAATTGAATGAGTAGAAGCTAATAATTCCGGCACTCGAGATAGAGGAATTTAGGCACGATCATAAAATTAACACAACACAGATTTTATAGGTTTCGAGAGAAAGTATATGATCTATGAAGTATACTACATAAAAGAATCATGAACTTGATAATTTCTAGATTTTAATTCAAAATAGAAATATTAGAATTAATTTTTATCTCGCACTCGAGAGAAGGGGTAGAATTATATTAGGGTTCTTGCTTATAAAGATGGAAAATTGATTAGAGATAACTATGTTTTTTAGAATCATATTTGATAGTTATGTGAAATCATTCCCTAGACTTTTCCATCTTGATTAAATTCATAGTTTTTGTATTCATTGATTTCGTCATCAAAATTATCGTTAGATTAGTTAACAATATTGATTCATAACTCATTCGTCTAAATAAAATAAATGCTACATAATTATAGTATTTAGTACAAAATTAAATTACAATTCATGTGGGTTTGACATTCTTAACTCTATCACTATATTACAAAACTTGACACCGTACACTTGCGGCATAAATCACATTATAGAAAACGCGTGACAAGTTTTTGACGCCATTATCCGGGATTATTTTATTTGATTTTTATTAATATTATTAACAATTAGCTTTTATTTTAATTTAGATTTTTAATTTTGTTTTTATTTATTTTATTTATATCTTTGATAGTTTCTTGGTTTATTAATTTCAGCCGTGTATGAGAAGAGCGAGGAATTTGGAATTATTACATGTTGATCTTGAATCAGAACGCACATTCTGCTTTCTAAGGGGTATACAGAGGGACGACCATGAAGCAATGGCAGAATGGGAAGACGTAGCAGCAAATGAAAATAATCAACAACGGGCTATTCGGGACTATGTCGGCTAGTTGTCAATGATAACTACTCAGGTGTTGCAGGCCAGGCAGTGGCTGCAAACAATTTCGAGCTAAAATCGGATTGATACACATGGTACAATAGAACCAATTTGGGGGTTCTTCAACAGAGGATCTGAATGCTCATTTTGGTTCATTTCTCGAAATCTGTGCCCGTCAAGATAAATGGTGTTACTGAAAATGCCATCAGACTCCACTTATTTTCCTTTTCCTTAAGAGTTAAAGCCAATGAATGGTTCCAATCTGTGCTATATGGATCCGTCACGACTTGGGAGGGGTTAGTTCGGAAATTTCTAACAAAATTTTTTCCACCTTTAAGGCAGCTCAATTGCGAAGTGAAATTGGTCAATCAGACAATCTGACTTCGAGCCATTTTATGAGCCATGTGAGAGATTCAAAAATCTACTTAGAAGATGTCCTCAGCATGGTTATCAGAGTTGGGTGCAAATAGAACTCTTCTACAAATGCTGAATGGTTAAACAAGGACAATAGTGGATTATGCAGCAGGAGGAGCTCTTATGTCCAAGACTTCGGATGTAGCTTATTCATAGTTGGATAAGATAGCTACTAATAGCTATCAATGGCTAAGTGAGCATTCAAGTGCTAAGAAAGTTGCTGGCCTTTATGAGGTGGATCTTATCACAGCCCTTGCAGCTTAGATGTCATCTCTCACTACTCAAATAGTTACATTAACATCACATGGAAATCAGAAGAAAGCAGATTTCATCATGGCTGCTTCCACTTCATACCATGAATCCGAGTCAGAGAATGAACAAGTCCAGTATGTGAATGGCAGAAACTTCAAACAGAAAGGAAACTACTCAGTAAACCAGTACCATCAAGGACTACGAAACCGTGAAAATCTCTCTTATGGTAACAATGCGAACATGCTACTACCACCATCTGGGTTTAATAATCAGGCTTATTCTGAAGAAAAACCATTACTGGAGGATATTTTGGGAACTTTCATTTCAGAGACTAGATTGAGGTTAAACAAAGATGAGTTAAGACTTAACAACATCGAGACTCATATTACCAACATGGGGGTCACAGTAATGAATTTGGAGGTGCAAATTGGTGAGATAGCAACTTCATTACAGTCCCAACAGAAAGGAACATTCCCCAGTGACACCGAGGTTAACCCAAGGGAGCACTAAAATGCCATTACATTAAGGAATGGTAAAGAAGTTGAAGAAAGCAAGCCTAAAGAGGTTGTGGGGCCTACACCGAATCCCATACTTACAGAGGAAGAGCAGAAGGCTGAAGCAGAGACAACAAAAGAGATTAATAAACCTTACTCAATCTCATTTCTAGAAAACCCACATATCTTGAAGCCCTAGCTACCATTCCCACAGAGATTCATGAAGAAGAAAATTGATGAGTAGTTCGCAAGGTTCCTGGAAGTCTTCAAGAAAATCCACATCAACATTCTTTTTGCAGACGTCTTGGTCCAAATGCCTAACTATGCCTAGGTTTTAAAGGAAGTGATGTCAAAAAAGAGAAAGTTTGAGGAGTTTGAGTTGACAGAAGAGTGTAGCGCCATTCTTCAAAAGAAGTCTCCTCAGAAATTGAAAGATCCAGGCAACTTTAACATTCCTTGCAATATTGGTGGTCTCACATTTGATAAAGCATTGGGTAACCTTGGAGCTAGCATTAACTTGATGCCCCTATCGGTGTTTGAAAAGTTGGGTCTTGGAGAAGTGAAGCCCACAACCTTCACCTTGCAACTGGCAGACACATCAATTACATATCCCAAGGGTATTATTGAATATGCATTGGTGAAGGTCGATAAGTTCCTCTTTCCGGTGGACTTTGTGGTGTTGGACATGGATGAGGATGAGAAAGTACTATTGATTCTTGGTAGACCTTTCTTGGCTATTGGAAGAGCGTTGATTGATGTACAGAAGGAAAGTTGACACTAGGGGTTAATGAAGGGCAATTGAACTTCAACATCTATTAAGAAAAGAAAGCCCCAAAAAAGTCAATGCATGCCATATAATCCAATCCATCAATGCAAAGAAGGATGAGAAAGGCAATAAGGAAGTATTTTATGACCCTCTAGAACAACATATGGCTCTCCACTATTCAAGGTCTAATACATTTGCAAATGGAAAATGGACAAATGAAATGGTGGATTATGTCTTAGAGTATGAAACTTCTCCACCTAACAAAAAGGAGATCTACGCTGAAAAGCCTTTGAAACCACCAAACATTGTCAAACCCAATGAAGTTTTGAAGGCTACACCGGAGTTAAAACCATTCAACTCTATTGGTCATGCTACAGTGAAGAAGAATACAAAAAGCAAGGGTAAAGTTTAGAAAGAAGAGATAAGTGCCACCTGAAGATCCAATGTAGACACCTCGATTATGTCAAGCTAATGACGTTAAAGAAGCGTTTCTTGGAAGGCAATCCAAGTTTTCATTTTTATTTATTTTGTTTTGAATTATAAGATATTTATGTAAGAGTTTATTTAGGAATTCATCAGCCATAGGCCATCTCCCATTTGGTTTTTGAGTAATCAAATTGCTTATTAGATGTTTGAGTTAAGTAACCCATGTTCCATATATTTAATATCTGATAAGTGTGTTTTTACACACTTATTTAGCACTTTTTGTATTTAATTAGAAATGATATTGAGTTTATTTCTACGCATAATTATGTAAATTTCACTTTTGTAGGCAAAAATCCCGATAAGAAGAAGAACGGAACGAAAATGAGGCGAAATGGACTAAAAGTGTACAAAATGGTGAAGATGGGGACTAAAATGCACAAGTCAGAAAGTGAAGGACTTGGAGTGAAATTTATCAAGGGCATACATGACATGGAAGTTAAAATCCCAGGGCCAAATTGTACACGATCAAAGTTAAGGGACTATTTTGTAACTTAACAAAAGTTTAGGGACCTTGTTGCAAATTTACCTAGATATTTACTTAACTTAATCTCTAAGCAAAGAAAAATATCCCATGTATAGTTAAGGGTGTTGGACGTTTTTTTTGAGAGAAAAAAATAGGATAGAATAAATATATATATATTAGTTTAGTTTAGTTTTTAGTTAGTTAGTTTTCATTTTCTCTCTTCTTCTTCCTTTTCTTTTCTCTTCTTTTTCTTTTCTTTTGTGTTCTTGGCTCATTTTGTTGATTGTAAGTGGATTGCAAAGGAGATTTCTACTTGAAGAAAGCTTGGAAAACATATTGGAAGGATTCAAACTAAGCTTCAAGGGTTGTATCTTAAAAACCTTGTGTTCTTCCATTATTTTCCATATTTTAGCATGTATAACATTGTTAATCTCCTTTGTTATGATTTTATGATGATGAGCTAAGTTTCTTTTGTTGGGATTTATGGAATAACTTAACCTAAATGCTTCATTAATGTTGATTATATATTTGTTAGAATTTTATTATGCATTGATTATCAAAATAGTAGTGTGTCAATCATCATGTTTAAATGATTTCATTTTTGGTGACGCTTAGATGAAATTATTAGGTTTTACATCATTTTTGGTGACGCTTAAATGACTGTAATTAATTTTAATGTGATTGTTGCAAGATAGTTGCATTTAATAGACCAAAGTGTTCTATTCATCTAATTGACAACTAGATGAAATTATTAGGTAATTATTTGTGACTGTTGAACAATGATTGCGTTAATTAGACCGAAATGATTGATACCTCGGATTTGCATTAGTGTATCTTTTGCGCGTTTAGGTGATATAGAAATATACACCTACTCTGAGTGACCCATTGAGCTATTTTCACAGATATTCATGCAATTGGTCAACTTTGTATCGACATAGAAATATGTGGTATGAATTGAATAATTAGGGTTAATATTCGCTCGAAAGAGGGTATTAGCTATAACTGGAAAATCGGGTCTGACTACTTATTTTGATAATTAGCATCGGCATGTGATTGAATTGACATTAATGAAGTATAGGTTAAGCGAAACATAAATTCCAACATCTTGTCAAAACCAAAACCTTTTTACTTTTTAATCTGACTTTTTATCAGTTTTTAGTCTAACTGTAGTTTTTAAGGTTTTTAATCATTTTTTAAATCTGTGTGTGTGTCATCGTTAAAATTAGGACAGATAAACGTCGAATTGAATTCCACACTCTCTGAGGGATCGACTTGGACTCTTTAGGTCCACTTTTACTACTTGTTCTCGAATTCGTGCGCTTGCGGCATAGAATCGACCCGAACAAGTTTTTGGCGCCGTTCTTAGGGAGTGTTTAGGTCAATTTGTTAGTTTAGTTGTCTTTTATTTTAACGAATTTTATTTTTGAAATTTTTAATTTCTCTCAAAAAATCCAAAACTGTGGTTGTCTTCTGATTTTCAAAACTCCGAACTCGTTGACTTTTTATGCATCGTTCGCGAAGTCTCGATTTAGCTGAATTTGATCCAAAAATCAAGGAGACTTTTCGAAAAAGACTGCGTGAACAGCACGAGTTAAGAAGACAACAGACTGAGATGGATCGACAAGGGATCCCTGTTGACCCTCTCATTCAACCAGAACATGCCCCGAGGGATGATGTTCCGCCTGGTTTCATTAACCAAGCAGGAAGGATCCAGAATCCCATTGTGAATGAGGAAGATATGCTGTTTAAGGATTTCCTGAACCGTCATGTAGTTGAGAATCAATCAGGAATCATTTATCCTCCTTTTGGGCATCCAAATTTCCAACTGAGGCCTGATGTTATTAATTTGTTCTCCAACACCATATCATTTCATGGGAGAATAGATGAAAACCCTCATGCTCACGTGGCTCGATTTATGGAAATTGTTAGCAATTTCATTTATGAAGGAGTGAGTGAGGAGGCCATCAGAATGAGGTTATTCGTGCACACTCTGAAAGACAAGGCGAGAGAGTGGCTTGACACTCTACCGCCTAGGAGTATCACTAGCTGGGTAGAACTAGTACAGAAATTTACAACTAAATTCTTTCCACCCGCTCGTGTTGCCAAACTCAAGCACGATATAACCACTTTTCAACAACTGGACTCGGAGACTTTTCATGAAGCCTGGGAGAGATTCAAGGACATGCTCAGAAAGTGCCCAAACAATGGGATTACTTTAGCCCAGCAAGTCCAATACTTCTATGCCGGTTTAACTCCTTCTCATCGCTCAAATGTCGACTCATCGTCAAACGGATCTGTCCAAAACAAAAGTATCCGAGAGGCGTATGATCTATTTGAGTTGATGAGCGAACAAAGTGCTATGTGGCCGGATAGACATGCTAAAATAGGAGTTAGTGGAGCTCGAGACAGTGAAGCATATTCCTTAGTTTTATCTAAGATCGACTCCTTAGCACGTAAGGTAGAAGGGCTTTCGACATCTTCTTCCAGCTCGCATTCAGCTCACATGATACAATCACCGCCTGTTTGTGATTTATGTGGAGCTAATCATCCCAGTCCTAGTTGTCCTCTGATTGCCAGTAGTTCGGGACCACCTGAGCAACTGGCATATACTCAGAATTTTCAACGCCCCGGGTTCAATCCTTATTCGCAAACTTATAACCCTGGTTGGCGTAATCATCCCAACTTCTCTTATGGGAACAATCAAAATGTACTGAATCCTAAACCACAAGAGAAGAAGGAAGGTTGGGAAGAGGCCATTGCTAAATTAGCAAATCATCAGTTGCAATACCAAGAACGCAATGATGCCTCTTTGAAGAATCTAGAAAGGCAAGTGGGCCAGATCGCTAAACTTCTCTCTGAGAGGCCTCAAGGGGCTTTGCCAAGTGACACTGAGACTAATCCTCGAGAGAAGGCACAAGCTGTTACTACCAGAAGTGGGATACAGTTGTCTGATCCCACGGTAGTACGACCCACTACGCCTACTGCTGAGAAAGAGGTGGTACAGGAACCGACTGGAAATCCTGAACCGAGTACGACTGATGTAGTCGAGCCATCATCATCGACAGCTCCTACACCAGTTAAGACTTATGTACCACCTATCCCTTTCCCACAAAGGCTCCAGAAGCACAAGTTGGATGTACAGTTTGGTAAATTTTTGGAGGTCTTTAAGAAATTACACATTAACATTCCGTTTGCTGATGCTCTAGCTCAAATGCCGAGCTATGCGAAATTCATGAAAGATATCCTTTCTAACAAAAGGAAGCTTCAGGAGCATGAGACGGTGTTGTTAACTGAAGAGTGTAGTGCTATCCTCCAAAACAAGTTACCTCCAAAAATCAAAGATCCAGGCAGCTTTACTATTCCATGCGTCATTGGTGATCTGAATATTAGTAAAGCGCTGTGTGATCTGGGAGCCAGTATTAACTTGATGCCATTGTCGATTTTTCGAAAGTTGGGATTAGGAGAAGTCAAGGCTACTACGGTATCCTTGCAATTGGCCGATCGTTCCATCACGTATCCTCGTGGTGTCGTGGAGGATGTGTTAGTGAAAGTTGACAAGTTCATCTTTCCTGCTGACTTCATTATCCTCGACATGGAGGAAGATCATGAGATCCCTATCATTTTAGGGCGGCCATTTCTTGCCACAGGTCGAGCTCTGATCGACGTGCAAGAAGGGAAACTCATCTTACGGGTACAAGATGAGCAAGTTACATTCAATATTTTGAAATCTGTCAAGTACCCATCGGCAGCTGAAAATTGCTTCAGAGTTGATATTATGGATGAATTGGTTGCCGACTCTTTATGTGGACGTTCTGAGGATCATCTTGAAAAATGCCTTGTCAGTTCACCACATAACACTGATGGTGACCCTGATGTTGAGGATATGGTCAATTACTTAAATGCTGTACCTTCCCATACCTTCATCAGGACACCATATTTTGATGAATTGGATAAAACTTCTCCACCACCACTTCCATCACACCAAAAAGCACCTAAGCTTGAATTGAAAACTCTTCCACCTCATCTGAGGTATGCTTATTTGGGTGAATCATCCACGCTTCCGGTTATCATTTCTAACTCCTTGAGTGAGCTAGAAGTAGAGAAGCTACTTCGAGTTCTTCGGGAACATAAGGAAGCCATTGGGTGGACGATTGCTGATATTCGAGGAATTAGTCCGTCTTTCTGTATGCACAAGATATTGATGGAGAATGACTTTAAGCCATCAGTTGAGCATCAAATGCGACTTAACCCGAATATGAAGGAAGTGATGCGAGCAGAAGTTGTGAAATGGCTTGATGCAGGCATTATCTATCCCATCTCTGATAGTCCTTGGGTAAGTCCTGTTCAAGTCGTTCCAAAGAAGGGAGGTATCACAGTGGTAGAGAATGAAGACAATGAACTGATACCTACCCGACCTGTTACTGGTTGGAGAGTGTGCATTGACTACCGCAAGTTGAACACTGCGACTAGAAAGGATCATTTTCCTCTTCCTTTCATAGATCAGATGCTAGAGCGGTTGGCAGGGTATTCACATTACTGTTTTCTCGATGGTTATTCGGGCTACAATCAAATTCCCATAGCCCCGGAAGACCAAGAGAAAACCACTTTTACATGCCCGTACGGTACTTTTGCGTACAGGAGAATGCCCTTTGGCCTTTGTAATGCACCCGCAACTTTCCAATGTTGTATGATGGCAATTTTCTCAGACATGGTCGAGAAATGTATTGAGATCTTCATGGATGATTTCTCGGTATTTGGGCGTTCATTTGATGGATGTCTGAATAATTTGGAGAGAGTGCTCCAACGCTGTGAAGATACTAATTTGGTACTCAACTGGGAAAAATGCCATTTTATGGTACAAGAAGGTATAGTTCTTGGCCATCGGATATCCCTGAAAGGAATTGAGGTGGACAAGGCAAAAATTCAAGTGATTGAAAAATTGCCCCCACCTACCACTGTACGAGGGATTAGGAGTTTTCTTGGTCATGCTGGATTTTACAGGAGGTTCATTAAAGACTTTTCCAAAATCACAAAACCCCTGTGCTCCTTACTTGAGAAGAATATTACTTTTAATTTCTCTCAAGAGTGTCTCATTGCTTTCAATGCTTTGAAAGAAAAACTCATTACTGCCCCTATCATTGCAGCTCCGGATTGGAATCTTCCATTCGAGCTGATGTGCGATGCTAGTGATTATGCTATTGGTGCAGTTTTGGGACAGAGGCGAGACAAAATCCTGCATGTGATCTACTATGCTAGTAGAACTCTTACCGATGCGCAGTTGAACTATGCCACTACTGAGAAGGAAATGCTTGCAGTAGTGTTTGCATTCGATAAATTTAGATCTTACCTCATTGGTTCAAAGGTTATCATCTACACTGATCATTCGGCTATTAAATATCTGTTGGCTAAAAAAGATGCAAAGCCGAGATTGATCAGATGGGTACTCCTTCTGCAGGAGTTTGACCTCGAGATTCGAGATAAAAAGGGAACCGAAAATGTTGTAGCTGATCATTTATCTCGTCTCGAGCAACCCGACGATGTGTTGGAAGGAGATATTAATGAGGTATTTTCGGATGAACAACTACTGCAAATTTTGCAATTGTTGCAAGTATCTAATTTGCCATGGTATGCGGACCATGTCAATTATCTTGCAAGTGGTATCATACCCCCCGAGCTTTCATTTCAACAACGCAAAAGGTTCTTCGCTGATATTAAGCACTGCTTTTGGGAAGATCCTTTGTTGTTTAAAAGGGGTCCGGATCAGATCATTCGGAGATGTGTACCTGAAAATGAAATGGAGAACATTCTTGATAGATGTCATTCTTCTCCATATGGTGGACACTTTGGTGCAGTGAAAACTGCAGCCAAAGTACTTCAATCTGGTTTTTACTGGCCCACGCTATTTAAAGACGCTCACACACTCGTCTCTAAATGCGACAGATGTCAACGTACGGGTAACATTTCCAGGCGAAATGAGATGCCGTTGACTTCGCTATTAGAGGTAGAGATTTTTGATGTGTGGGGCATTGACTTTATGGGGCCATTTCCATCGTCATTTTCAAACCAGTACATTCTGGTGGCTGTTGATTATGTGTCTAAGTGGGTTGAGGCTGTGGCTTTACCTACTAATGATTCTCGGGTAGTCGTGAACTTCTTAAAGAAAAATATTTTTTCTCGTTATGGCACTCCTCGAGTTATCATTAGTGACGGAGGCAAACATTTCTGTAATCGCCTTTTAGACTCACTTTTGGCCAAGTATGGGGTAAAACATCGTGTGGCTACACCCTATCACCCCCAAATGAGTGGTCAAGTTGAAATCTCAAACCGAGAGTTAAAGAGAATTCTCGAGTTGACAGTGAATGCTTCGCGGAAAGATTGGTCCAAGAAATTGGACGATGCGTTATGGGCATATCGCACTGCTTTCAAAACTCCTATCGGTATGTCACCATATCGCTTGTTATTTGGAAAAGCATGTCATCTACCTGTCGAACTCGAACACCGGGCATACTGGGCCATAAAAGCTTTAAACTTTGATGAAAAGTTGTCTGGTGCGAAGAGGTTGCTCCAACTCAATGAACTTGATGAGATCCGCCTTGATGCTTATGAAAGTGCCCGTCTCTACAAAGAAAAGACAAAGAGATGGCATGATCAGAACATCGTTAAGCGGGAATTTTATGTTGGACAGCAAGTTCTTCTTTATAATTCTCGACTCCGGTTATTCCCTGGTAAGCTCCGCTCTAGATGGTCGGGACCTTATACCATCACACAAATTTTTCCACATGGAGCAATTGAGCTTTACTACAAAGACGGGAATTTCAAAGTCAATGGCCAGAGATTGAAGCCATATTTGGGAAATGACTTTGACAAAGAACAGTTCGCCGTTCGTTTGAATAATCCCGAATGATGTGAGTCCTATAGTCGAGCTAACGACTATAACCAAGCGCTTGTTGGGAGGCAACCCAACGTTTTTATTACTTTATTCCATGTTTTTAGTGTATTTACTGCTTTTATTATTATTATTATTATTATATTTATGAACTAATGCCGCTATTTTTGTAGGCCATGTTTGCAGTTCCACTATGTCTCTGATTTTTCGCAGGTCCTGATTACATTGATGTACAAAAAGGTCATTGGTCCGAGCTACTCCAGCACATCACGAGTCCAGATGCTTGCATTGGTACCTTTCACATGGAATTCAGGGAAGTCTCTATTTTCCTTTCGCTTGTTCTTTACACATTGAGGGCAATGTGTTGATTAAGTTTGGGGGTATTGAGCCTTACCGGCTACTGATGTTGTGTTGTTGGATATATTTGAGCCTTGCCGGCTTTACTGTGTGCTTTGATTGTCGATGATGTTGTATTGACATTTTAGATGGCCTTGCTGGCTGTTATTTGTATGAAGTTGGAATTGTTATTGATTCACAAACTATGTTTTTGTTGAATTATGCTGTTATGCTGCCAAAATTTTTTCAAAACTTGCTTATCCATGTGAGATTATGAGTTTTATTGAGCACATAGTCAGGATTGATTGTTATTTTGACGTGGAAATGATTGTTTTATGGAAAATTTTTGAATTGGTAGAACTTAGGTTGTGAGTATTGTTGCAAAAATTATATCAACCTATACCCATTTCTCATCTACTTTACCATGTTGTGAAATAAGTTTGGGGGTGGTTGAGCCGGTAAATGATTTTGTTGAAAAATGTGTTGATTCCATGCATGATTGTGTGGAGTGTCTGTTGCCAAGTATAAGCTAGGTATTGACCGTATGCTAGGAATCTACGTCGTACTGTTGCTTGAAAAGAATATTGCACTGTGTTAAAACTATGTCTCATTTCGTAGCCTTTTTGACTCGAGTTATTAAGTCCGTTGGGGTATTTCAAAACCTGGTACCCTTTGGTCTAAACAACCGGGGAGTTACCGACCTAAAGCTTGCTACAGGGGTCAAGAAGAAAGCTTAAGGGAGTGAGGCGAATTTTGAGCTTTTGTTGAAACTTTGATTTGGTGCAATTGGTGATCTGAGGCGTAGATAACTAGTGGGTTTGACTTACTTAGTATAAGCTTGATTGTAACGCACTCATTAGTGGAGAATCATCACATTTTTATATGTTGAAATTGCCGGTTAGATCCAACCAAACTAGTGCTGAAAAAGAAAAGAATGAATGGAGAGAACCCTTTAGATTTACACTTTGGGAAAATGAAAGAAAATATCTATTCTAAGTGTGAATTTTACAAGCGTGAAAGGATATATTTGACTACAAAGGGTTGGGTTGGAACCAATGTCAAAAAAAATTTTCCATTTTAATGATTGTTTTCTAGTTTTGATAATAATTGAGAATGACTATGCACACACTACACTGATTGAACTACGGATAAGCTAAATGATTTTATATAGCATTATTTGGAGCATAGTTGTGAATTGATAGACAATTTTTAAACTCTCTGATATTCTTTGTGAGCTATCTAATGTGTTGATCACTGTCGCATCTACATGATTATGTTAGAAGTAATCTTGCTCGGGACTAGCAAGAGCTCAAGTTTGGGGGTGTGATAAGTGTGTTTTTACACACTTATTTAGCACTTTTTGTATTTAATTAGAAATGATATTGAGTTTATTTCTACGCATAATTATGTAAATTTCACTTTTGTAGGCAAAAATCCCGATAAGAAGAAGAACGGAACGAAAATGAGACGAAATGGACTAAAAGTGTACAAAATGGTGAAGATGGGGACTAAAATGCACAAGTCAGAAAGTGAAGGACTTGGAGTGAAATTTATCAAGGGCATACATGACATGGAAGTTAAAATCCCAGGGCCAAATTGTACACGATTAAAGTTAAGGGACTATTTTGTAACTTAACAAAAGTTTAGGGACCTTGTTGCAAATTTACCTAGATATTTACTTAACTTAATCTCTAAGCAAAGAAAAATATCCCATGTATAGATAAGGGTGTTGGACGTTTTTTTTGAGAGAAAAAAATAGGATAGAATAAATAAATAAATAAATAAATAAATATATATATATATATATATATATATATATATATATTAGTTTAGTTTTTAGTTAGTTAGTTAGTTTTCATTTTCTCTCATTTTCTCTCTTCTTCTTCCTTTTCTTTTCTCTTCTTTTTCTTTTCTTTTGTGTTCTTGGCTCATTTTGTTGATTGTAAGTGGATTGCAAAGGAGATATCTACTTGAAGAAAGCTTGGAAAACATATTGGAAGGATTCAAACTAAGCTTCAAGGGTTGTATCTTAAAAACCTTGTGTTCTTCCATTATTTTCCATATTTTAGCATGTATAACATTGTTAATCTCCTTTGTTATGATTTTATGATGATGAGCTAAGTTTCTTTTGTTGGAATTTATGGAATAACTTAACCTAAATGCTTCATTAATGTTGATTATATATTTGTTAGAATTTTATTATGCATTGATTATCAAAATAGTAGTGTGTCAATCATCATGTTTAAATGATTTCATTTTTGGTGACGCTTAGATGAAATTATTAGGTTTTACATCATTTTTGGTGACGCTTAAATGACTGTAATTAATTTTAATGTGATTGTTGCAAGATAGTTGCATTTAATAGACCAAAGTGTTCTATTCATCTAATTGACAACTAGATGAAATTATTAGGTAATTATTTTTAACTGTAGAACAATGATTGCGTTAATTAGACCGAAATGATTGATACCTCGGATTTGCATTAGTGTATCTTTTGCGCGTTTAGGTGATATAGAAATATACACCTACTCTGAGTGACCCATTGAGCTATTTTCACAGATATTCATGCAATTGGTCAACTTTGTATCGACATAGAAATATGTGGTATGAATTGAATAATTAGGGTTAATATTCGCTCGAAAGAGGGTATTAGCTATAACTGGAAAATCGGGTCTGACTACTTATTTTGATAATTAGCATCTGCATGTGATTGAATTGACATTAATGAAGTATAGGTTAAGCGAAACATAAATTCCAACATCTTGTCAAAACCAAAACCTTTTTACTTTTTAATCTGACTTTTTATCAGTTTTTAGTCTAACTGTAGTTTTTAAGGTTTTTAATCATTTTTTAAATCTGTGTGTGTGTGTCATCGTTAAAATTAGGACAGATAAACGTCGAATTGAATTCCACACTCTCTGAGGGATCGACTTGGACTCTTTAGGTCCACTTTTACTACTTGTTCTCGACCCGTGCGCTTGCGGCATAGAATCGACCCGAACAATATCTAAAATTTAATTTTTCAGGAACTCGATGTCGCGAAACACTAAAACCAACATTAATAAGGATAAAACGGGATAAATTTCAAGTTTGGGGGAGAAGATAGAAGAAGCATCCATCAAATCCAGTATCATAAGCATCAAAACGTCATAGGCAATGCAGATAATTCAGGAAAGTCTTCCTCACTTTTCTTTAATTTTACATTGGGGACAATGTTCAATTTAAGTTTGAGAGTGTATTATAAATTGTCCAATTGCCTAATATTTTTTGTATGATTTGTGTGCATGTTTTTTTTTTTAAAAAGAAAAGAGAATTTACTTGTTTTGTATGCCTGTGTGAGTTAGATAGCCTTGTCGGTAGTGATATATTATCGAGGACATGTGTTAGTTTATGGTTCATAAATATGTTATGTGTTTTAGTTAAATTTTTTGCTTATTCATGCAGAACGTAAAGTGTTTATGCACGTGAGTCGTTTGTGTTGTTGTCCATGAGTATGTTGATTTATGTTTATAGGTTGAAATAGAGAATTTAGACGATCAGTCCCAAAACCGAATATTCACTATATCTTTAACCTTGTATAATATAATTTGGGGCGTTCAAGCTGGTAAATGATATGATTTATGATTGTGGTAATTCCATGTAAAGAAAGGGTAAGGTTAATCTTGAACTGAAAAAAAAAGAGACAATATAAAAATAAGAATAAAAAAAAAGTGCAATTGTGAAAAATGTTGAGGGCTTAGATATCTAGTGGGTTTGAATTACTTAATATAAGTTTGATTATCGAAGCACTCATAAATTGGGAGAATTATCGCATGACTTGAATTATTGACATTGCCGGATAAAATGAACCAAATTTTAGTGATGTAAGAATTTAGCATTGAAAATTAACTTTAGAATACACCTTGGGAAGTAAAAAAGAAAACAAGTTTGGGAGTGTATGAATCTCACGAGTGAAGTAAAGAAATATTTGACTTTAAGGTAGGGAATTGGATCAACTTATTATTGTACAGCGTTGTACTTAACTCTCCACACACACACACACACACACACCCGTTTTGCATTGAATAGATGAAAATTTAGGTTGGGCATTATAACTTTGAAGTGATTCATGAAATTGATGTTATGTTTTCAATCCTGAGCTATGAAGGCAAGATATCTAGTGAAATTTGTTTTAAGTGATTTGGTTTGATTTAGTTGTGTTTGTAGATTAGTTAGTTACTTTCTAGAGTTTTTTTGTTTGCTCGAAGACTAGCAAAATATTAAGTTTGAGAGTATTTGATGAGTGTATTTCACTTATACTTTAGATATCATCTAAACTTGATATTTAACTTATTTCTATGAGTTTTAGAACATTTTAATATGTGTTTTGATGTTATATAGATTAATGAAATTGAAGGAAATAAGTAAGAGTTGGCAAAATTGGAGAAAATAGCTAAATTGTAAGAGATCCAAAGTTCGGGGACTAAAGTGAAAATACTCAAAAGTTGTGTCCGACCTCAAAATGAAGATTCGAGTCAAAGGGATAAAATATAGTCAAAGTATGATCAAACATCATTTTTTAACAGAAAAAGTTATGCTCCAGATTTGTAGTCTCATATTGAGACTCATTTGTTACATAGAAAACGTTTGAATTGGAAAATGATATCGGAATCAAATTTGTAGTCCTTTGCATTATCTTTCCAAAGCATCTTGAATCATCTCAATCGGATATCAGGAGAAAGAGTTATGATAATAATACTGAAAGATGCGTAGTGTAGTTTTACACCAGAAGATGGGCGCCGCAGCCTCGGGCTTTGTCACCGCAGCACCTACATTACTGAAATAGTGCAATTGAGGCGCCGCCTGTGCGAGACATAGGTTTTTGATTTTTTTGGACTCTTTTCTTGGCTCAATACAACTCCAACCCTTCCAAGATTTCATAACGATATAAATACAACCCTAAAGACCACTTTTGAGAGGGAACTCATCACACAATTGAAGGAGGTAAAATGGGCATAATTCAAGAAATCAAAGGGATGCAAGAACAACATCAAGGATGAAGATTGAAGATCTATCCAAAAACTTGTTTTCTCTATTCTCTTCTTTATGTTGTTTATTTTGAATTGTATAGATTTCATGTTTCTTATCAATAACAAAACTATTCTTCTAGGGTTTGATTGTAACCAAAACTTGAGAGTATGATTTGAATTTATTTTAGTTATTTCTATGAAATTTTCCATTCCGTTTATTTGTGTTATGATTTTAATGCTTTCAATTAATTGGCTATTAATTTAATATGTAGAAGCTAGTCAATTCCGACACTCGAGAGAGTAGAATTTAGGCACGATCATAAGATTAACACAACATAGATTTTATAAGTTTCGAGAGAAAGTATATGATCTATGAAGTATACTACATAAAAGAATTATGAACTTGATAAGTTCTAGATTTTAATTCGAAATAGAGATATTGGAATTAATTTTTAGGATTAATTTTTATCCAACACTCGAGAGAGGGGGTAGAATTACATTATGGTTCTTGCTTATAAACATAAAAAATTGATTAGAGATAACTAAGTTTTTGAGAATCATATTTGACAATTAGGTGAAATCATTCCCTAGACTTTTCCATCTTTATTAAATTCATATAATTTGTATTCTTTGAATTCGTCACCAAAATTATCGTTAGATTAGTTAAAAATATTGATTCATAACGTATTCGTCTAGATAAAATTAAGGGTACATAATTGTAGTACTTAGTACAAAATTAAATTATAATCTATGTGGGTTCGACACTCTTAACTCTATTACTATATTACAAAACTTGACACCGTACTTGCAGCATAAATCACGTTATAGAAAATGCATGACACATGTAACAAAGAGAGAAACCAACCTTTGGAAGTTCATCTTGGCGGCGGATCAATGAAGTTCTCCATCCAACCAAGTCTTAGGTATTAATAGTAAATGTAAACATAAATCAAATCATGCAAAGAAGTAAATGTATTAATACTGCTACTACAAAAAATAGTTTTGACCACTCTAAAGGATACGATCATAGTTTACATTTGCATATGCCACACAACACTTAAAGGAATGCAAAGTTGACCTGCATGAGTGATAAATAATGCAGTTTCCAGAAATGGTAATAAAGTAGAACATCTTTTCATCGCCAATATGTAGAGAATCAGGTAAAATGATCAATACTAACATGAAATGAAGGTCAGCCCCATCATTGACCATTCGAAGTAAGAGTGGAGATCTACCATCGTCATTGTTAGTAAAGAATAGATGCTTTTTAAATTTTACGAAGTTCCACCATTCAAAGTAAGAGTGGAGGTCTTCCATTCGGGCACTTTGCCAGTCAACAATCCACTATAAACGATTTATTACTTACAGTTTACCATACTAGATGACGATACGTACTATCTGATCTTCTGACTACAATTCTAACAGCTCTTCTAGATTCTGTGCTCCTGCATCACTCCTAGTTGCAATTTTCAAAGCTCTCCTAGATTGTGCTCTCCTGCAGCAACTCCTAACTTTGTGAAATCGTTTATCTCCTGTGGATCCATGAAGAACACCGCTTTCTTCAATGACTGGAACTCCAGTCAACTTCCATCGATCTTTAGCAACTCTGACAGATGCGGGGGAAAGAACAGTTTGGTATTTGAATTACGAAAGCGATGTTTTTCTCCTAAAACAATCTCCAAGGACAAAGGTTGAAAGGAGGAATATGTATGAATTCTCTCTAATGAAACTCTCTCAATGATCAACTTTTTTACGTTCAGATATGTTTTGGTATTAATAGGTATGTTAGAAAAGTAATGGGCCGGAAAAAAAACCTTTAAATCCAGAAATAAAAATTTTCCGGACAACACTGTCGCTCGAGCTAAGGTAGGGCGACAATCGAGCAATGAAGGTTCTGTTTTTTACGCTCGAGTAAATCCATGGCGATAGTCTAGCGAAAATTCACACCGTATTTTCCTTCTTTTGCCATACTCAAACCCTAGATCTAAAAAACCTATTTTCATATAATTTGCACATTACTCTTTGAATTTTTACAACATTTACAATTAAGTCTCTTTTGTTTACAGAATTGCCAATTACAGAATTGAAAACCTAACACTTTCCAGATCTCCCAGCAACCAAGTGTGTAGTTTGTGATGCCCTTTTCTCCAGAGAATGAAGACCATAAAGGAGTGGGAGCTAAGGAAGCACGGAGTGATGGAAGACGAAATAAGACAAGAATCACTATGACTAAGTGCATCATCCATACATTGAATAATGAACCTTCAACCTATAGGAAGCTATCACGATACGAGGGGAAAGAATCTATGAGGTATTCAAAATTTTGTATGAATTGTAGAAGTAATCAAATTAGGAAAAATGTATGACTTACCTGCATCTAAGTAGTAACAATAATATCATCGAGTACCACCAAGATTCAAAACGAATCTTGATCACAATTAATTCAAAAGTATGATAACAAAATGAAAGTAGAAAAGCAGCACATAATAATAATAATAATAATAATAATAATAATAATAATAATAATAATAATAATAATAATAATAATAAATAGAGTTTGTACAGAATAAGATAAAATGTTAAACGGTAACTTGTTTATGCCCTCTTGAACCCAAATGTGGGGTTGCAAAAGTTATGAAGTTTATGGGTTCGAGTCCTTCAATCTTTGCTTCACAAAACTGTTCAAGGTGCTGCCCGACAGTGTGTGCTCCCTCCCTAAAGAAGTTTCCAGGATCACTTGTAGATCTTGTTCTCCTAGAACATTCATATAGCTTCCCAATGTCATACCTTGCAACAAGTCCACCCAAGGAGTGAGCCACAAATGAAATTTTTGGACCCCATTCTAACGTCTGACAACATCATTCACCTATAGAGTTTAGTTACAATCATTTCAACAATAAGGAAACATAAATCTTGAGCTCTCGACTGAATTTTAGTAGATTTAAGAAAGAAATTAAGATAAACATTATATTATCAAAGTACCTCTTCAGCTAGTCTCTCACCCATCAGATCAACGCCATCAAAAGATTGTGAACGAAAAGATAGGAGTACAATTCCTTTCAAAAGGCAGGATGCAATCCCGTTTGAGGTGTTGGGAAATAAAACGGATCGACATAATATATATATAGCACGATATAAAGTACATGATCGCAAATAAATAACAAGATAAAAGACAAATAATTAATTGGCAGACGAATGAAGTTTTTTATTCAATTGATGGAGAAAATAAATACAATAATTGTGCTTACACAATCATTCTATATTTCAGTAATACAAAACTTATGAAAAAAGTCTAGTATTTATAACAGTATACGCAAAACCCTAAAAAGAGCATAAAAATGGAAACATATAAAAAAATTACGTGAAATAAAGGAAACAATATTTTTCCAATAAAAACACGTGGAAAGAAGAAAAAAAATATTTTCTAAGAAATTCAACCTAATTTGGGTAAACAAAAAAACCAACAATCTCCACTTGACACAAATTTCAGGATGTGTTTGATGTATATTATTGAGGAAAAAATGTATTTTAAATAGTAATATGATGAAAAATATGTGGTTAAAAAGTTAAAAAAAAAAAAGGTTATTGATGTGATGTATAATATTATTTTATTGAAAAATATGTTGTTGACAATGAGCTTTGAAATAATATATTTTGAAAGAATGTGTATCAAACAGGGGCTCAATGCAACGAACGAAATTCCAAATCCACATGGAAAAATAAATCCGACTGCAACGAAAAATTCAGACTCATCAATTAGAATCAAACTTTCTCCAAAACGAAAGTACTCCTTATGTTCCACGATATTCAACATGGGTACATGAACCCAAACATCGGGTTCTCCAAAATTCACAAACAAATAGAAATTATCAAACAACGTCGAAGTATACCTGCAGCAAAATAGATTCTCAATGCTTTCATAGAAGGTCTTTAACTAGTCTCAACACCTTCAAAACTACTAGAGGTATATGCAATCGAATCAGCATCCACATACCTATCTCCAATGTGTTTATTCCTAACAGTTGAATATGATGGAACCGCATGTAATTATGGTAAAGTGGAATTACTCATATCTTCCAAACTCAATTGAGTCGTATTCTTCAATATGAATCTCGAACCAAATTTCAAAGGTAAAGTACCAAATTAAATCTCCACTATGGTACTAAATATATGCTGACTTTTCTTCACAAATTATGCCCGACCTTTCTAGATGTATAATTGGGACCTCTTTCGCCCTCCAATATGACAAAAACACCCTTTTGAACCCTCACAACTCCACCTCCTTAGAGAACGTGTACTCTTTTAAATCAAGAGTATTCAACGAAATGAGATTCTTCTTTAAATTTAGAATATATCGAACGTAATTAAGTGTTCTACATGTTCCATCCACCAACTTCAATCTGATTCTACCAATACCAGTTACCCAACAAAGTTCGTTGTTACCCACGACACCTTGTGTCACTGTTTCATATGTTTCAAACAAATTCTGATTGAGACACATATGGAATGCACAGACTGTATCCAAAATCCACTCCTCGTAATCAAAACATCTCCATCACTAAAATAGTTCTAAACTATGTTGTCTTGTCTGAAGTATTTGATTTCTTCCCATGATTTGCAGTCAAATTACATTTGTTCTGCAGTTTGTCGCAATCCCTCTTAATGTGGCATTTCTTCTTGCAATAATAACAAATTTGATTACTGAAATTTGACATCGACTTGTCCATTCTCTGATCACCATGACGACAAGGTCTTCTCTATCTCTGACCTCAGATCAAACCAAATGCTCCATCTTTTCTTTTGAAAACAAGACATCATATGCATTTTCAATGGTGAGAGTATCACGATTATATAAGATCGTATGTCTAACACTACTAGAAAATGCGGCAATAGAGACGAAATTTTAGCGACGAATGTCATACGTTGCTATTACCAACGGATTAATAACAAATTAGCAACAAATTATTTTTTTATAATTTTTATAATTTATATATTTAATTACCTACAGAATTACTAACCGAAGTATTTCGTTGGTACAATTTCGTTGCTAATTCGTTTGTAAAAAAGAAAAAATAAGTTAAATAATTTACCAATGGAATTTTCAAACTAACGATTCCATTGGAAACTATATAAAACAATAAAAATAATTACCAACGAAAACTATTTGTTGGTAACCTTTTGAAATATATAAAAAATTAATAAATAATTACCAACAGAAAAAATCTGTAGGGTATTTTTCAAAAAAAGTAAATATTTAGTAAATAATTACCAACTGAAAAAATCGTAGGTAATTTTAGCAAATATTCGTAGGTAAATGGAGCGCGCAAACATGGGCTCTTTTCATTTTCACTCTTAAAATTTCACTTCCCGACTAATATTTCATTTGGTTTCACTAAAATTGGCAACTTGGGGGCATTTTGGTAAAATGGTTGGATTAGAGGCCATGTGGCAATCTCCAACTGGTTCAAAGAAATTCACAGAGATTGTGCAACTCAAATAGATTGAGAGCCATTGGATTTGATATGTGGCTGTGATCCTATTCCTGGTTTTTCAATATGGTCTTTTGACCTTTAGGCTCCGATTCACTCTTCAGTTTTCAGCCACTGGCTTTTTCGCTCTCTCTCTGTCTCTCTGAAAAAGTCAATCGATTTGTATAACTTAGAGAGAAGCTGTAAAACTTGATAACTTGTATTATAGGCTCGATATTGGTCTTTTTGTGACTGTTCGCACTGGTTTTACCGTGTGTGATTTAGCAGATTTTTTTCTTTTTGGATTTTCTTTTATAATTTTACTTTTGCAGTCCGTTTAGAATTGTTTTTATGGGGTTTTCTGTTTAAATTTTGGGTTGAAGTTTTGTCACAATTCAAGTGGGTTTTGTGGGAAAAATGTTTCCTCTTTTTTAGAGTTTTTTTTTCCCTTTTTTTCTTTAGCGTCAATTGGTTCACTTTCTGATGTGTTTGTTTGATGTATTCCACTTGTCATTTTACTTGATTTTTGGGTTGTTCTGGCTAGGAAAGCTAAAACAACTATGGGCAATGATAATGCAGCTCAAGCACTTGAATTACTGGGAAGAAGAAAATTTCATTATTGAGGTTACAAAGATGGTGATTTGGGTGGAGAAATCCCTGAAGAGGCGGAAATTGGAGGTGATTTGGTACTTAAATGGGTCTATATGGACATGTCCATCTATGATGGGGGATTTTCCAAAATAGTCGGGTCCAATGACCCATTTGGATTTTTTGTGTAAAAATCAATTTTGCCCTTAATGAAATATTTTTTTATTGTAAATTAAGTCCTCATACTTTATATTTTTTAGAAACTAGTTTTATTTCTATTTTTATTCTTCATCACTAGATGTTTCTTCTAAATCTGATTTTTCTTCAAATATTTCTTCATTCACTTTTATTTTTTCAATATTAACTTCTTCACATTCATCTCTAATTTGTTCAAAGTCCGTAATTAATAGTCTAATTTTCTTTTTTGGACATTCAGTGCTTATATGTCCTTTTTCATTACAATTTTAACATTTACATCGTTTTTTATTTAATGATTTTTTATTATAAGGTTTATATTTTCTTCTAAAATATTTTCTTTTTGGTTTAAAATATTTCTTTTTAAACTTATTATATTTTTTGGGTCTTATTTTTCTTTTTCTTTTATAATCATAACATTCCCAATTTCTTGGTACTTCGGTATCTCTACAACAAATCCTATCTTGTATAAATCCTGATTGTTTATAAATCATTTGATTACTACACATAGTACTTATTTCATCTTTTATAGTTCTTATAATAAATCCTAATGTATAATATTCTTCATTTCTTCCTAATTGTTTTTCTTTAATCTTATTTTGAAAATAATTATTCCATGGTGGTGGTAATTTCCTAATAAAAACTTCTTTATAATAATTATTATCAACTCCACTTCCAAACATCATATAATAATATTTACTATATTCACAACAATATTCGTTAAGGTAACACATATTACAGATTTGTAAATGTTCCATTCTGTTTTTAGCATCTTCTATTTCTTCTAATCTAGCTTTAGTACTTTCATTTACCCAATCTTCTCCAACAAATTCTCTATAAATTCTTGTAGCGACTCTATTTATTCCTTCTATTATATTAATTCCAAATCCTGCTTCAATACTATCTTTCCAAATACCTTTTGTTGTTTCTTCTAATCCTCTATACCAATTAAATACATTTCCTTTAAATGTTGCTAATAAATATTCAGTTCTATTTTTATTATCGGTATTACTTCGATTATAATTAAAGTGTGCTATCATATTAGTACTCCATTCATTTATAGCTCTTCTGACATCTAATTCACAATCTAAATTTAAATATGATCCTGCAATTTTCATTGGGTTTGATTCTCTTAAAACTGGTTTAAATTGGTCTCTATACATTCTTTCTTTGGTAGTTTTAAAATCTACTTTTGTATTAACATATCTTCTAAGGTCTATTTCTGCTTCATATCTAGCTGTGCTAGTTTCTCCATGTTCTTCTTGTTTAACTGCTCGTGGTCCTCCTGTTTGTCCGACCATATGATTTTTAGTTATTTCTTCACAAATTTTTAAGTCTTCTAAGTCAAATATTAAATTTTCCATTTCTTCGTTCATTGTTCTTCTATGATTAATTTTCTTTCTTCTTTTTCTATAAGATTTTCTTCTTGCTTTCTAAGATCAATCAATAATCTTTCTATATCTTCTTTTAATCCTCCATTAAGTTTTATTAATTCTTCATATTTTTCAATTTTCTTTCTAACTTCTTTAAGTTCTTTGACATAATCTGGTTTAAATGGTTTTTCTTTATTTAGATTTTCTATTATTCTATTTAAAAGATTTTCTATTCTTAAAAATTTATTTTGTAGTTTTTCTTTTTCTTTTTCGTAGTCTATTTCAATTCTAGTTATTTTTTCATCAATTGCTTTTATATTTTTCTCAATTAAATTGATTTTATCATTCATACTAGAGGTGTCAAGATGGACGGGCCGGCCATGACCCGTGAAAACCGGGACCGCGGGCCGACCCGTGACCCGTACGAGCGGTTCACGGGCCAAGGAGGTGGAACCCGCGGGCTTCGCGGGTTGCACTCCCACGGGCCGCGGTTAACCCGCGACCCGTAAAAAAAATTGAAAAAAAAAAATAAAACAAAAATTAAAAAAAGGGGGGGAGAGAGCTAAACAAAAAAATTTGAAAAAATAAAAATAAAAAAATTCAAAAAAAGGCGTAGCCCGCTGCATGGTCAATTTGTTTTTTTAATTTTAACTAATGGTAATATAAATTTTCTAACGGTAATATCATCCCCTTCATCGATAAATTCTAATTTATTCTTACAATACCCTCTCATTAGTTATTATACATTTATACTTCATAGTTCATACTTGTTTCTACCTTACTACAATTACAATTATTCAATTGCAAATATCATTATCATCTTGATTATATTTCTTTCTTCTCGGTTCTCACTAGTCACTACTAAATTTTTTAATCCTACTATATTATGGATTCTTGCGATTCTTCTTCTCAAAATCCTCTTTTCAATGATAGTTGCTCTCCATATGGGTCAAACCGGAAAAATTCTATATTTTTATAATTTTATTTATACAATCATACGGGCCAAACCGGAACGAACCGCGACCCGCGCGACCCGTGACCCGCATGGGCTCGACTCGGATGGGTCAGCGGGCGGGCCTGGGTTGTAGTCCAAAATTGTGAGCCGACCCGTAACCGGCCCGGAACCCGCAGCGGGCGGGCTTTTTTTCACGCGGGCCGTTACCAGGCTCACATGTTGGCGGGCCGACCCGGCCCGGACCACCCGGATTGACACCTCTAATTCATACTCATATTTTAGGTTTTTTATAAGATGGTTTTTCAATTTCAAATCATAATTTATTTAATAGAATATCAAGTTTATAATTAATAATATCTACTTTTTCTTCTTGCTATTTTATTAATACTATTTTTCTGTGCAATTTTTGATATTCGATTTTGAATTTCTTCAAGTTTAGTTTCATCAAGTATTTCTAAATTATTTATTTGTTCTTTTATTTTATTAAATTGTTTAGACATATTTTTGTTTAAAACTTCTAACCTTTCTTTAGCTATTTCATCTTTTGGATCTATATTATTTATTTCGTCTATAGCTTCTACATCTTTAGATTTTAATTGTCCTAATTGTTGCCATAAAAATGCATTAGTCCAATTTGTAGTCATATTTAACCATTCATCTGTATTTCCCCATGAGCTCAAAGGTTGAAATAGAGTTGTATTCCATTTTTTAGTCTGATAACTTCCTATTGGTAATCTAATATTTTCTATTTCTAGTTTATTAAATCTTATCTTTGTTGGTAAACTCATATTAGTCTGGTAAGTTTAAGGAATTAATTATTATATTATTTATTATTTGTCTTATTTCTCTTCTAAATTGTTCTTCTCTTCTTAATTCTCTTTTAATTTTATTCCAATTAGAAATTTTCCTTTCTATTTCTCTACGATTATTGTCGGTTATTATCTGTTCTTCTAAAATTTTTATTTTATTATCACAAAATTTTCTAGTTATTCCAGGCATATTCTTATTCTATATTGTCAAAACTAAGATCAAAATCATATAATTCAGAAACTTCATTATAACTTACATGCTCTATAGTTTCAAAAGTTCTTTCACTATTTTCACTGTCTAACCAGAAAAATATAATCATTTTTATTATTTTTTTAGGCAATCTTTCTTTTAATCCAAATGGTACAATTGTAAGGCATTTTTCATAATATCTACTATCTCTTTTTATGAAATTTATTCCTCTAGTATAACTATCATAAGTTTCTGGAATTTCTATCATATGACTATAATCAATACTATTAGTATATCTAAAAGGTACAGATCTATAATAAAACTCGTAACTTTCCATGATAAAAGTTTTTCAAAGTAAACAATCTTATAAAAATTCTTATATAGTAATTTTCATGCAAATTTTCAGACAATAAATTTTCTTGTAGCTTAAAATAAGGGCCTTACCACGCTTCGCCAAATAGCAAGAATGTTATATGTTCCTGGTCACCTTCGTCACAAGAGTTGGCCAAAGTCCGACAGCATCACAGCAAAATGGACACAAAGGCACTCAAAACTCTCAAACAGACTCACTGTGTAGAACAACACTCAAAGCGTAATAAAAGATTTATTTCAAACTCAAAGATTTTATTGATCGGAAGATAGCTTGAAAGCTATTATACAAAGATTTTTACAGAGATTGATACTCCGAAGAGTGGTTTCTACTCTCTAATGATTACAAAGATCATTGTTGAAGGTTTTTAGATGGTAGTTCCGGATGAGATTTCAGATGGCTAATTTTCGATGATCCTTTCTAATGAGTAGAGTTTCAATTTATAGAAAGGCTCACACTTCACCGAGAAGCTTCTGGCCAATCAGATTTTTACAACACAAAAGTAAAAAGTACAATAATTTCAAAAGTGGTTGAAAATATTTAAAGTGCTTGTTGGTTGTCTTTATTCCAGTGTCGGCAATTTCTTTTGATTCCAGCTTGACAATTTGTCTTCTTATCTTCAAAGTTCACATGGTCTTTGTCGATCACGTTTTTCTTGATCGTCCTTCACTTGTGGACGTGTCCCATGAGTCGGCGAGGCTTCTTTAATGCATTCTTCACTTCCGGAGAATTGATCGTTCATAATTCCTGATTTTTTTTTCAAGAATTTTTGATTCTTTATCTCCTCTATAGATAAGGATCCAATTATTGCTCATACCATAGACCATGTATCTTTCTCCAAAAAAGAACTGCATTGTTGAGCAGACTGATTTTATTCCGAGAGCTCGTCTGTAAATCATCCATTTTCTATTAATAGTGGGTAATTCTTTAAAAATCTGAATCTCCTTAAGTGGATTTCCATTATTTTTCCGAATTGTGATAAGATGATGTTCTCCATACCACTCTGGTTCTTTATATTCAGGACTAATTGTGTAAAATCTCAGTTCAATCGGTTGTTTATCACTGAATTTTTTAACACAATTAACAAATTCTTTGTCAAACTGTTCAATTTCTTTTAGATCTATCCCTGGGAAGAGTCGATCTAAAAATCCAAATGCTGCCAATTTTCTAACAATATTAGGATCTGCTCCTTGAACTGCACTGATCCTTGGATAAATCGCCGTTGGAAGGGCTGTCAAATATAGAGAACTTCCTTTTTTGAAATTATATACCCATTCTGAGAATTCATAATACTCCTTTTCCATTGGATGTAGATTAGCTTTGATGTGATGAGTAGCAATTATTCCCTTTGGTGATTTAAGGTCACCAATTGGTGATTTTTTATCTTCTTGGAATTCACTGATAACAGTAGGCTGTTCCAATGGGCCTTTTGATAAGGATGTTTGAGTACTAGACTCAGCGGCTCCTTTTCCACTTGTAAATTTTTCCAACAATTTGTCCATACTGACAGGTAGTTGTTGTGAACCCTTTTTTATGACTTTTTCCTCTTGCGAGGTAAGAGAGTCATTTCTCTTAAATTTTGATTCTCCACTCGAGGTGGATGTATTAATCTCCAAAATTGGATGTGACTAGCCTTTCGGCTGTATTCAGCTTTTAAAGGAGGATACTCCTGGCTACAATTTGCAAAAAAGTCTAAACATTCTGACAATTTTTCAACTATTTTTTCTTTGTTATCATTCAATTTTTCAATCTTTTTCCCACTTTCAACAACTTTGCTTGATAAATCACACAAAGTTTGTCGAATATCAAGATGATCTTCTTGAACAGCAAGATAATCTGCATTAAAATCTGTTAGAAGATCTTGTAATTCCTTTGTAAATGCTTCAATCTTTTCCATATTCATGATTCCTGCTCAAGAAATCAACAAATAAATTATCTTTTCCTTTAATATATTCAAATTTAAAATTATAAAAAGATAGTAACACTTGCCATCTATGTAATCTTCTATGTTGAGGTGAATTTGGTAATTTATTATTTACTAGTCCGTTAAGTTGTGTATTATCAGTTTGAACAATAAATTCCTTGGGTAACAAAAACATTTTAAATTTGTTTATTCCTTTAACAACTGCCAATAATTCTTTCTCATTGGTTGAATAATTTACTTCAACATTATTAAATGTTCCACTAGTATACCTGCAAATTTCATTTAAATCAGTTTTTAATAAAACACTCCAATATAAATCTGAAGTATCGGTTTGAACTATTAATTTATCTTTTTCATCAGGAAGTCTAAGTTTAGGTAAATTTCTACAATTTTCTTTTAAATTTTTAAGACAAAGAGTATGTTTTTCATTCCAACCTAATTTATTTGATTTTCTTAATAGTTTCTGAAGTTTATTTCTTTTTTCTGCAAGTTTTTCTATAAATCTTTCAGCATAATTAAGACAACCCAAAAACTTTTGAATTTGTTGCTTATTTTCTAATTTATCAGGAAATAAAATTATTTTTTCTGAAATATGAGGTTGCAGTTTTATTCCATCACTATTTATTATCATTCCTAAGAATTCAATTTCATGTTTTGCTACTTCTGCTTTTTTCTGACTAAGTATTATACCTTCTTTTGAGCAAAGTGTAGCAAAAATTCTAAAATGTTTAAGATGATCTTCATATGTTTCTGAACAAACAAGTATATCATCAATATAAACAATAAGAAAATTATAAGTTTTAAAGACTTCATCCATTCTTCTTTGATAAATTTGTGGTGCATTTTTTAATCCAAATGGCATAACTAATCATTCATAATGTCCTTGAGGAGTACTAAATGCTGTTAATGGTATACTATTATCTTCTAGTTTAATTTGCCAAAATCCAGATTTACAATCAAATTTTGAATAATATTTTTTATTTTTAGCTATATTTATTAATACTTCTTTATTTGGTAAATAATATCTATCAAACTTAGTGTTTTTATTAAGTTCTTTATAATTTACTACCATCCTAAGTTTTCCTCTTTTTATCTCCGAATGATTTCTAACCATAAAAGTTGGGCTACTATGAGGGCTATTACTTCTCCTTATAAGTTTTTGATTAAGAAGTTCTTGAATTTGTTTTTGAAATTCTTCCTTATCTTCTTGATTATAGAGCATATGTTTGACTCTAATAATGATTGTTGGTTCTAATTGTTCTATTTTAGCTGTTGTTTTTTATTTTTCCCATTTTTCAAGTGGGTTTTCATTATAATTTTTAGCTAAAAGATCTTTTATTTGATCAAGAGTAATTGTTTTGATTGAATAATTGAGTAATTTTGGTATAAATTCTATTTTTTCACCACGTTGAAATTTGAACTCTGAATGGTTTAAATTCTCTAGCAATTTTTAGTAAATGTCCACATGGTGTTTTTAATTGAATAGTATAAATATTTTGACTATATTGACTAAACTGCTGTAGAAAGTCATTTCCAAGAATAATATCACAATCATTAATATTATATTGGTAAACATTTCTTATAGTTACTATTTTAGATCCTATTATAACTTCTATATTTTCATTTTTATATTTTAAAGATTCTCTTACTCCAGTTATTCCTTGTAGAGTTAATTGTTGTTTATTTTCTATCCACTTTGGTAATAAAAATTCTTTAAAAACAGTTATCTCAGCTCCTGTATCAATTAGAGCACAAGTAGTTATTTTTTATTCAAATACAGTTATTTGTATATATACACTTATTGGGAATTTTATTTCTCTACTCATTTTTTTTAGGGCAATATGTAGTTATTCCTTGATGTATAATAAGAATTCATTCCTTGTCTATTTTATAATTATCAAGACTATTTAAAAATGAATTTCCTAATAATATTGGATGTTTATCAAAATTCATATTATTATCAATATAACATTCTATGCTTAATAATAAATTTCCTAATTTAATTTGTACTTGTCCTATGATATCACAAGAGTTTATTTTTCCTTCAAAATCTCTATAGCTATAAGGTTCAACTTTTTTCTTTTTAATTCCTTCATCAATAAGAGAGCAAATATGATTCTGACTTACTCCAGTATCAATAAGTATTTTAATTTCATTTATCCATTTATTTCCATTAAAAAACTTTCATTTGATTCCATAGACACTATTATTTTTATTTTGTATTATTTTTGAAATACTATGTCTTATTGTATTATTTCCAATAATTATTTTATTTTCCTTATATGTTATTTGTTTTGGTATTATAGGTTGATCAATACTTATAGTATCATCATGTCCTATCTCAAAATTTTCTATTTCTTCTATGTCTTGTTCTCTGGGTAAGATTGCTTCTCCTATATCCCTAAATTCTTCGTCAATTTCTATAAAAGGCTTTTCTTTATATATATTTCCATAATTACTATTTGTATAACGATACAATCATTGATATAATATAGTAAAAACTTTATTATCGTCTTTTAATATTTTATTAGTCATCTTAAAATGTAGACTAAGACAATCATCTAAATTTTTATCATTTATATGCACACAATATCTTGGAAAACAAGTAAATTTTAATTTTTTATAGGCTAAGTTTCCTTTTACTATTCCTAAATTTCCATTTTCTGCAGTTATACATCTTTCATCTTGTAGATTAAGTATTATAGGACTATTAATTCCTTCTTTAAAACATGATTTTATTATTATTTGTATTCCAGTAAGGTAAACATAAGATATTTTATCTCGTTTTTTTTGTTTTAATTTTCCTAGGAATTCATTAACATTTCTTTTTGTTATAAGATTTAATTTTATTTTTCATTGTGTATGTTTAATATCTATGGTTTTTTCTATTTCATGATATTCATTAATGACTAACTTTTTTCTTCTAAAGGCTGATCCTAAAATATTAAATAATTTATTTTCTCCTGGTGGTTTTAGACTTAATTCTGCTCTATTAATTTTTTAAAATTTTTCCCAATCAAATTTTCTTTTTAAGGCATATCCTTCTACTCCTTCGTATACTTCAGTTTCTAAATTTTTTGAATTTTCAATTTCCATAATTCTTAGGTATCTATTTCTTCAATTCTCCTAATTTCATTATTAAGAACTCTTTGTATTCTTTTTAAAGTTTTTATTTCTATAAGAATAGGCATTTTAACAAGATATCCTATGTCTTCGTCTAAAACTTCATCAAAATCTATTAAAAGAAAAGTAATTTTCTTTTCAAATTTTTTCTTTATTTTAAGACTATCAGAGTCTTTTATTTTATTAATCTAATTTCTTGATTTATTAACAAGATGTTGAATATAACTATCAGTATCTAAATATTCAGTAGAATTGTTAACGTACCATCCTATGCAAATTTCGTTATTATCTTCCATTCTCTAATATCTTTAATTCCTCAATATATAGGGCTCTGATACCATTTTTATGTGACCTAAAATGCAAAAATAAAATTAATTCAAAAATAAAATTATTAATTAAGTTTTTTGGCTCAAGATAGGTGGAAAGAGTTGATGGTGAAGAAGAGTTAATTTTTTATTGTAAGGGGCAAACAATTTTGTCAAATCCAAAATTAGATTTAAAGTTTAAGGACTAAAATGACTTGTTTTAAAACCTTTTATTTTAAGGGTATTTTAGGTAGTTTTAAGGTTGAATAGTAAAAAGGGGTATTTTGGAAAGGGTATGGTTGAATTAAGGGTATTTTCAATAATTTCTCATCTATGATCTTGTTTCTCTTGAAATTTAATTAATTTTGAGTGTAAACTTTAATGTATTAACTTTCCAAGAAAAGAATAATATATATATATATATATATATATATATATATATATATATATATATATATATATATATATATTTTAATTTTGCATTAAAATTAGCACAAAAATGGAGACGGAACTCTGTTGATAATCATCAACGCAAATAATCTGTAGGTAATTGTGATGAAATAATTGTAACTAATGTCGGTAATTCGCGATGGGACGGTAATTTGTGACGGGATATTTTATCACTAAATTACTGACAGTCAAAAATCTGTCAGTAAATTAGCGAGAGGGGTATTATTAATGGATTTACTGACGAAAGTATTATGTTGTTAAAAGCCCTTAGCAACAGAAATTAGGGTTTCAGCGACAGAAATTTTTGTCATTGATTCCGAGTTTTTTTGTAGTGTAAATGAAGTAAACAAAGCGGATATCGAACACAAAAGGATTAAGGCCAAATGGATTAAGATCAAATCTTCATCACCCTAAAGTCTCCAAATTAGCAAAGATCTTTTTTGAACACAGTCAAATGATTTTCCAAATATCCACCTTCTGCCATATGATCAGAATACAATCTTTGCTTTCAATGCAATTTTCTTGTTAGACTTTTAGTCATGCAAATTACTTCAACTTCAATTACAATGCAGTTGTTGTTTTCTCCTTTAGAACGTCCTAAAGAATATTATTACAGAGTTGAAGATGAACATGTGAAAGTGTCTTATGATTTTTTCGTTGTTTCTCATTCGTTGTCCAAGTTGTGGACATTTTATCAAGTCCCAACAGCACATCATCCAAATCCATTTGTGCGATTACAACTCGTATCTTCACTTGCTACAACCAGAATCTTACATTACGATCCAGAGTGAAATGTCATACTTTGTGTTTGTCATCAATAAGAAAAACTTTGAATAAATCACAACCAATAGCTTTGATATCACATGTTGGAAAATAAAATTGATTGAGATAATATATAGTACTCGTGGAAACGATACTTTATTAATCACTTTATTATTTGCCCGTGGTACAAAACAGTACTAAAAAAAAAGGCCTAAACTAAACTAAAATAATCTGCTTCAAATTTTAACTAATCTTGCAAAAAATAATTTTCATTCGTTTTCTTTACAGTTGAATGCTTAAATTGTGGAACCAACCTGGCCATGACTGAAGGTAACGTAGAAAGAGACATTCAGCAAAATTAATTACTAGAAATTTGTTGATGTCCAAATTCTGTCAATAGAGCTCTTGCCATTTCCATGTCCACCTGTACATTGCTTTTATTTGGACATTAGTAGCGTTGCAAAGGCTATAGTTTCAAAGAGGTAATCGACAAATGAACTCTGACTACAAGCCAATTTGTCGAAAAGTAAGAATATGAGTATGAAAGAAATTAATAATGGACAAAGCTACGGTTCAAATATTACACACATTTTCTTTGACCAAGCATAGATATTTATAGAGAATTAGAGTTGGGGGTATTTTTGACATTACGGACACTTCTTGTCCTATGATCCATCCTATGATTGTCATATCTTTGGTTATGTTGACCTTCATAATCGTTATTGTGCTCGAGATAGCGAGATCCCCGTCACGTCATCATGATAATCTTCAAATGTTCCATGGGCTTTCTAAATGGACAAGTACAATAGTGGAAAAAGGTGTCACAATTTGTTTTCCTTATTTGGGTGTCACAAACTTTTTTCCTTATTTGGGAAGGTTTTGCGGGATCCCGACCTAATTATCTCAATCAAAGTCGAAGAGGAGGAATATGAGGATTTCGAAGGTAGAGGGTTCGGCCCCACTTCCTTCTCCTAGCCTAGAGGCACCATTGCGAATCCTCCCTCGTGTGTGAGATGTGCAGCAATGAAACTTATCGAGGCATGTACCTTGATGAGGCTCTTTAATTCTAGCAAAGTGCTTATGGTTTGCCTGTGGGCTCATCCATGATTTGTAGAACGTGTGTATCCCCAAGCTGTTTGCAACGATGTGAAGGCATTAATTTTGGGTTTTGGACTTCGCATTATAGTTCACTTTGATGATGCACGTGCTCATCTTGTGGTATAATGGCTAATTCGATAATTTTTTTCCTTACCCTATGCCTCGTTAGATAACCTACTTGCAAGGATGGGTTGATCCATATGCTTCGGATGATTCCATCTGCAAAATTTTGTGACTCTGCAATACCTACATAAAATAATACCCCACAATTGCTGAATCAAATACTAGAATATCCCCACCAAATCTGTATAATTAATCACTACTACTTAGAAAAGACTTGACACAAACAATGAATAATAATTAATTATCGCAAATCGAACTTTAATAATCAATATTTTTTATTAAGAAAAATTGTTAACCGCTAATTAGATTACTGGTGGATCCCACGAATTCTCACATGGAGACTTCGATTTAGACCAATAGAAAGAATCGAGTGAAAAAACAAAATTGATAAAAAATATTAAATTAAATAATTAATAATCATAGATATGTAAGTGATGCAGCCACCAAAAGTGAGGTCACCTTTACGTAGAAAACGTTGTCGTTTTATTATTATTGTTGGCTGATTATTGAAATATCTCTCAGCTGGAGTATCAATTGGGGGTATGAGGTCCATGATTTTCATTAGAAAATATAGTGTACAACACTTGTATTCAATTGAAATTTCACATGCTTTCATGTGCACACAAGTGAATCAAGATTCATAAAAGGTTCTATTTACAGATACCTTCACCGTATGATTCGTTGGAATTCCCTTTTTTTTTTTTTTTAATGCTGGTTGCCACTATTGTCTCTTGATTATTCAACTTTACGATTGTCTATTTGTGATTGTCCATCGTATTAGACCATTAAAGATTAAGTACTTATTTGATTTTGTTAAAAATTAAGTTTTTAGTAAATTTTTATAAAAGCAGATGAAATGTTATTACAGAAATTTGTAGGTTCCGTAAAATATGATATTGAAAATGAGTTTGAGAAAAAATGAAGATCAAACATGGACTAAATATCCAATCTCATTAGTCGAGAACAATAAGAACACGAAAATGAAAGCAAATATAAAGCACAAGATTTATAGTGCTTGTATCTCAATATGAACGCTCAATAATACAATTAGGTATAGCTAGTCTTTAAGTACTGTTTGATACATATTCTTTAAACTCATTTTTAATTATACAGTCTATCAACAAAGTAATTTTTTTTTTCATATTTTTTAATCATACATTCTTCCAAACAAAAAAAAAAAAAAAACACATTTCGCAAAATCTATTTTGAAAAAAAAAAAAAATCAACATCAATCAAACTCAATATCAAAATCCCATAGAATTTTTATTAACAGGTGACAATATTTAACTTTCAAAATCCAATTCCATATATTTAACTAAAATCCTATTTCAAAAAAAAAAAAAAAAAAAATTCAAAGAAACATTAGATTAATGAAGAATAATTTAACGGCAATAACGTAGAGTAAAAACTATGGCAAAACAAGGTGCTCTTGAGGTTCAACTTGTTATAGAAAATGAATTAATTATATATTAGACCAGCATTTTGGTTGAATTGTATTCTAGCTAAGCTTCAACTTAACAAATTGGAAATTAAAAAAAGACCAAATTGCATAAATCAAATCCATTTGCTCATATTAAATATTACTAAATTTGTAGCATGCTTGAGAATATACCATATCTATACTCATTTCTGCTATTCACCAATCGACCAAAATATATGAGTAATGCTACTTGCAATTGCTCACTGCAGCAGTTGCCATATGTGGCGCACACATGATATGTAGTTATTTGATACATTAATGTGGTAGTTTTTTTTACCACATTTAATGCATCAAATACACACTTGATATGTGTATGCCACATAGGGTGACTGTTGCAGTGAGCGACTGCAAGTAGCATTATTCAAAATATATACTTAAAGACATCATGAAAAATATAAGTATTATGGAAAACTCTCGAGTTTATAATAACTAAGTAATTGATTTTACATAGGAAAATGATATTCATAGTTCATTACTAGGAAGAATAATTGATTGTCTAACTATGCATAGAACATAAAATTAAATGAAACCTCTACAAAGTTTGATTGTGTAGTATGAACAATATAAATATTAAGTTTACAATTTAAGTTTTAAGATTCGATTACTAATATAAATTTTATGGAGACATTTGGATGCTATTTTTTCCCCTCGAAAACTCAAAAAACAAATCCTTGTTATAAATAATAATATGATTATTAGTGAATGAGAATTATATCCCTACAACCTTGTTTTTATTACCATTGTATCTCTAATTTTTTCCTATAAATATAGGATTTTGATTCTTAATAAAACAGACAAATTTATTGGTTTCTCTGTAGTTAATAACAATCCTAGTTTTGTTCCTTTTGAATAAAATTCGAAAAATTTTGAGGAAATATTTCAAGGGTTTTTGGAAGCTTTTGACCTAAATATTTGGTAAATTTGATAAAATATTGTGTATTACAGTAGAGTTTGTCGCTGGCTTCAACTAAGAAATATAATAATTGGCCTTTTCCATTATATTTTCATTTCCGTGCAATTTAGCAAGTAATTGCCGACAATTTAGAGAAAGAATTAGTATACAACTGCAGAAGTAAAGTATTGTGTCATCATTCACCAAAAACTTTAATCATTCACATCCAATAATGTTAAAAAAAATGAACAAACTAATTGTCATAAAAATGATGGCCAGGCAGCTAGCATATAGTTGGATCTTGCGATTTTAAAGAAGATAGATCAATCATACATATAAAAATAACCAAGATATTTTTTTCAATAATCGAAGTCTTACTGGCTTTTAGCGGCCACTTTTTGTATAAATAGTAAGATATCAATTGTAAGCATCACTCACTGCACTATACTCTCACCCTATTGTTTTAGTGCATTGAGACAGTGAGGAGGAGGGAGAAAAAATGGCTACTGATAGTCAGAAAATTGATCTTGAGAAACCCTTGATTTCAGTCTCTAAGGAATATAATCCTGATTCCAAAGGAAAATTCAATAGAGATGAAATTCTTGCAGAAGCGAAGAAACAGATATTCTTAGCAGGACCAATGATGTTTGTGAATCTTTTATTGTCACTTATATCAACTATTTCAGTTATGTTTGTTGGTCATGTTGGGGAATTAGCTCTTTCTGGTGCATCAATGGCCACCTCCTTCGCTTCTGTTACAGGCTTCAGTTTGCTGGTGTGTCGATTAAATAGTACCGGACAATATTAATCTTTTTTTCGTTCAGTGTCACATGATATCTAGACTCTTATCAATCTTGTCAAAATTTTTACGACTTTCCAATTCCAGGTCGGGATGGCGTGTGCATTGGACACGTTTTGTGGGCAATCATACGGAGCAAAACAGTACCATATGCTCGGTATACACATGCAGAGAGCGATGCTTGTTTTGCTCCTTGTAAGCGTTCCCCTAGCCGGTATTTGGGCCGCTACAGGACACATTCTTGAATTACTTGGACAAGATCCAGAAATAGCAGCAGAAGCTGGAACTTATGCCCGTTACATGATCCCTTCCATTTTTCCCTTCGCGCTTCTCCAGTGCCAATTCAGATTCTTACAAACTCAAAACAACGTTGTACCGATGATGCTAACATCGGGGATAACAACGTTGTGTCACATACCAATTTGCTGGCTTTTGATTTCCAAATTAGGCCTTGGAAGCATAGGGGCTGCGGTGGCAAACGGTATTTCTTATTGGACTAACGACATTTTCTTGGCCCTTTATATCGCATTGTCACCTTCGTGTAAAAACACTTGGACTGGTTTCTCAAAAGAGGCAACACGAGATGTCTTAAAGTTTCTTTGGCTTGCAGTGCCTTCAGCCATTATGGTCTGGTAATATAGCGATCCGAAGTTGAATATTTCTTCGATTTCAATACTAATTATCTACTTTGAAACATTCATTTGATCAAAATTTCTTTTTGCAACAGCTTGGAAATTTGGTCATATGAGATGATGGTGCTTTTAGCTGGCCTTCTCCCAAATCCAACACTTGAGACCTCAGTTCTCTCAATTAGGTTAGCCATTTCATCAATTTTAAAGTTATTATTTTTTAATTATTTATACTCGTATAGTTCCTCGTACATGTTACTAACTTGTTACATTTTATTACAGCCTTAACACGAATGGCATGATTTACATGATACCCCTCGGACTAGGAAGTGCAATAAGGTGATCTACAATAACTAAGTACTCAAAACTTACATGAATGAGTCATTATTTTCGTTCCTATTCTTCATTGTATTTGTTTATAATGCATGTAAAATCTTTTGATCCACAGTGTACGGATTTCAAATGAATTGGGCGCTGGACGGCCTAGAGCAAACGACTAGCAGTATTTTTGTCAGTTTTCATGGTGGCTGCTGAAAGCATCGTGGCGGTGGCAGTAATCATTCTCGGACGCAAGATTTGGGGATACTGTTTTAGTAGTGAAGCACGGGTGATTAGCTATGTTTCTGATATGATGATTCTAATTGCTGTGACCAATTTAGCAGATGGAGTTCTCTCTGTGCTAAATGGTATGTCACATCTTATTTTATATTCAAAGAATGAATAGAAAAAAATCTTGTATCTTGGATTTAACTATATATATGGTATAGACAACAAAAATATATATTCTAATGAGAATCTTGATTTATTAAAACTGCAGGCATTGCTAGAGGATGTGGATGGCAAAAAATTGGTGCAATTGTAAACTTGGGGTCCTTTTATATTATTGGAATCCCCCTAGGCATATTGTTGGCATTTATCTTACATCTTGGAGGGAAGGTAATTTCACAATTTATTACTCGTGTTACCATTTTCTTTCATTTACACAAAAAAAAAAAAAAAAAAAAACATGTACGAATCTTTAAGAACCAAAGAAAAACCTTTAAATTAAAGGGTACATATATGCAAAACCTTCAAGGGTACCCATACCCTGAACGCATACGTTGTGTAACTCGTTTCTGCATATGGTGCACAGGGACTTTGGACAGGAATCATAGCTGCAGTTTTCGCGCAGACATTTTTCCTGTCGATCATAACCATCCGGACTAATTGGGAGGCGGAGGTAAAATTTTCTTACTCTTCACTTGTACAATAATTATAAGTCTAATAATCGCAGTGCTTAGACGAGGTGGTTCAAAAGACAGCAGTGGTAAATTTTCAAGTTTTTGTTTTAACAGGCAAATAAGGCATCTGCAAGGGTTTTTGACTCGACAATCCCCGTCGTGGCATAGAACCAGAAGTGGTGAAAATGGCAGCTCTCCCTGAATCAGATGCACACGAAAACCATTAATCATGGTCATGCATTTGGCTAGTGAAAGAGTTGATCCAGTAAATGGCTGCTGTTTGATGCAGAAGATCTTGGGATTTTGTGAAATATTATAGTTCCTGTTGGTGCTGAGGAAAAAAAATTCTGGGTTATGTGGCATATTATGGTTGCTGTTGGGGGCAACAAATCCTAGAACTATGTCAAATATTTTGTGTGTTTGTTTATTACAATTGATTGATTTCTTGCATTTCACAGAAGAGGTTTCTTTTCTTAATTTTTATTTTTCTCAAAAATATCCTAAGAATTGTACAACCTAACTCAGGAGAAGTAAATAAGAAATAAAAAAACCATATGCAATCTGATAAAAAAAGGAACTAAATGTTACAAGCTAAACTAATTCAAATTGACCAACAAATTCTCTGACAAAATGCAAAAGCTAAAATTAGAGGAGAGGAGTAAGGATAAATCTATTTGTACAGGTGACAATACCCACTTGGCAAAAAAATATTGATTGGAAAGATAATTTTTTTAAATGGATAATTAGCACATAACGTTCATACGTTACACTATTATTGTGTAAAACGTCATTACTTTTTATTTTTTTGCCATTTTTACCATTATTTCCACCATCCATTGCACAAAAGGTCTTTTTCATCCATTTTCTCAATTAAAAATTGTGAAATGACAAATATACCCTTCTCTTTAATAAAACAAAAGGAAAAAGAAAAAGTTAATTGCAATCATAGTCCCAAATTTTTTTGAAAAGCACAAATGAGTCCCAAATAAATTATTAAAATGGTAATTAGCACATTATGTCCATATCTTTCACTATTATTGCAAAAAAAAGTCCATACATTTTATTTTTTTGGCATTTTCACCATTAATTAAACATTTAATTGCGCAAATCATCATTTTTATCCATTTTCATCCAATTTCTCAATTAAAAAGTTGTGAAATGACGAATATACTCTCTTATTTAAATAAAAAACTAAAAAATTAATTACAATCATAGTCTCCATTTAAAAAAAAAAAGTAAATGTGTCCCCAATAAATTATTAAAGAATTAAAAATTTAAAAAATATTTTTTTTATTTAAATATGAGGATATATTCATTATTTCACAGATCTTTCTTGAAAAATTAGATTAAAATAGAAGGATATGATGGTTTGCATAATCAAATGTGTAATTAAGGGTGAAAATACAAAAAAAAAAAAAAAAAGGTATGAACTTTTTTGCAATAACGTTGAAAGATATGAATATTATGTATTAATTACCATTTTAATAATTTATTTGGGACTCAATTGCACTTTTAAAAAAAAAAAATTGGAGTGATGACAATTAATTTTTTCCTTTTCTTTTTGTTTTATTTAAAGAGAAGTGTATATTCGTCATTTCACAATTTTTAATTGAGAAAATAGATGAAAATGACATTTTGCGTAATGAAGGGTGGAGATAAATGTGAAAATGCCAAAAAATGAAAGATATTGACGTTTTCCACAATAACAATGAAATGTGATGACGTTATGTACTAATTACCCTTTTTAAAACTATTTATCCAATGACAAAATGTCACGTAGCATGTTGTCAACAATATTGTACACCAAGCATGACTCATGGAGTAATTAATGGTCTGTTTGATTTTCCACATGGTCAGGTCACGTGCCTGTTTTCTTGGCGTGAAGGGAATTGTTTTTCCCACCTATTTGGTGGGAAATCTGATTCCACATTTTCCTTTTTTTTTTTTTCTATTTTTTTTAGGAATGGAAACAAATTTTATAATCAATTTTAAAAAAAAAATTCACTTTAATGGACAATTTTCATGTAAAATAAAGTCAAACGAACACTAAATTTTGATTAAAAAAATGATTTTTTAGGCAAAAAAATTTTTAATTTTTTTTTTTTACTTTTTGACAATGGAAACAAATTTTTGAAAAAAGTTTGGAAATATCAAGAATGATGGGATCAAGTATGTTGACCTCCGATCTGAGATTAACTTAATTTGTTTGATGTTGATCAAGTCAACAAATCTTTCCCATGTGATGTTGCTGCAAACTTGCCTGCCTTGGGACTTATTTCTCCATACCCTAAGTTGAAATCTAGTTTGGAATTTGAAGGAGGTGCAGTCATCGCTCGTAGGTTGTCATCGCTTGCCTGCCTTGTAGTAGAAATCTTTCTGCATTGGCGGCGACGTTTTGTCGGAGAACTTCCTGTAAGTAATTTTTCAGGGGAATCTTCTTGTTGCCTCTTAGGATTAATGTTGCCATCGTCATTATTTTTCGCTTGGAGCCTCCCTTACTGCCTCCAATGCTTCCAGTTTGATCGAATTTATCTTCGGTTGATTCATTTTGCAAATAGTTTTGTGATATTTTTACTCAAGAATGGTTGAGATCATGGTTATTTTCATTCCAAATTTTTCACGAACGACGCCAATTTTGTTGATTTTCAAATTAAATTAACAAATTTCTCTCGTCTAACCAAAATTTTTCCTCCTAATGTCACACATGTAACTAATGATCACGGACCATTTGAACAAAGTCCTGCTGCTGAGTTACAAGTCATGCTCCCACTCAATTATAATTATTTGAATTGCCTATTCAATAAAATATGAATTGGTATGGGAAGAAGTGTTCCAAAAATTTGAAATGAAATAATTCGTTTAAGTTAAGTAATCCAACGGACTAAAATGCATCGATATGCCACCTTTACAAAAATGTAAAAAGAATAATATGCAGGCCCCGGGTGAATTATAAAAATGGATATTTAATTTATTGTCTGCACTAATTATGAATGAACGGCCAATTTTCATTTGCTTTAAGAATTTAAAAGCCATGAAATGAATGGTGATCGGGACATTGTGACCTAGTTTTCAGAAAAGAATACAGTGAAAACAATTTGTCTCATTGAAAAGGGACAAATTCCTATTCAACATCATGTGGGACACCTGATATTAACCAGATTCTTGATAACCTAAATTGACATTAGACTTTAAATAAGTCCAAACATTAGATTGTTAAATTTTCCAATTAAAAACTTTTTTAAATAAGTCCAAACATTAGATTGTTAAATTTTCCAAGTAAAAACTTATATAAACAACAGCATATATTATTATTATTATTATTTTTTTTTTGTGTGGCTCTTATGGCATTAATTTTATTGCTTGAATCTAAATTGAAACCATGGTGATACAATAAAATAATTAAATGGCATAAATTTCTTTACTCACAAAATTTTCATTAATAATCGTGATGCTAATTTCATTTCCAAAGCATCAGAAACAAACAAATTTGATCTATTATTCTTAGTGGACACGATAAGAATGTGTTTGGCAGGGATTTTTGGGGGAATAATTGATTTTTGAATAGTGATATGATGGGAAATGTGTGGTTGAAAAAGAAGAAAAAAGTATTGATGTGATGGAAAATATTATTTTATTGAAAAATGTGTGGTTGAAAATGAGAATTGATTTACTGTAGAAAATGAGAATTTATACCAAACAGGCTCTAAATAAATTGCTGATGTAAGAAGAAAATTTTAATTATGGTCATTTAAAACAGTCATAAATTTAGAGAACTAAATTAAGGTTCTTTTACCACATTGTAGTGGCAAAATATCAATTCAAATGCAATATGGTCGATTTTGGTCTTTATGAATGGGACCGGGTTGCAATTATTTAACTAGGCTAGTTGGAAGATATTATTAAATATAATATAATTTTTCTAGTGGAGGGGAAAAATCAAGGAATAAAAAAAAATTGGTGTCTTTTTCATCGTTATGGTGTCAAATAAGCAAATTATCAAAGAAGATATTTGTTAAAGATGCCTATTTACTTATTCCTTCTTTTCAGGTGTTATTAAAAAAACAAAAACAAAACAAAAAGTCCCATCTTAAAAATAGACTTTATAATTGTTTTAGGCAATCAAAAGATCTTTAATTAATAAATAACTCCTATCTCCTTCATAAGGTATCGACCTAGCATCTTGCAAAAAAATAAAAATATATATATTCTTGTTACCTATTTGGTAAAATTACAAATTGCAAGTGTGATCACGTTGAAGTAATAAAGTGAACTATGAATCTGAGTCCATCCATCCATCAATGAATGTTTATTTTTAAATACACGGTAGTTAATTTATTTCTTACAATGTAACATACAACAATATTTGATTTTAAAAATAATAAATAATCAAAAAAAAAAAAAGGAGAGAGACAAATCTAAAAATTAAGGAAAGGTGGGAGGATAAAGAACTAGAATTCATGATTTAATTAACCGTCGTCTAACTAATTTTTCAATAAGCAAATTAATAAAATACACATTTAGTCTACTAGACTCGATTTTTCTATTTTAATTTTATGTGAAAATAGTTCAATGGGTCACCTAGAGTTAGAAGTATCTATCGATCTTTAATAATAACCTACGATATTTACTACTTGGTCTAAAATATACAATATTCTCTAAAAAATTATACAAATCACTAAACATAACCATTTAATAGCAAAATAAATAAAAGACATTTATTATAATAATAAATACACATGAAAATAAGCACTTAAATATCAAAAAGTAAGTTTTGAAATTAATCAAGTGAGGTTAAGCTTCCCCAATCATCCCAATATCAAAGAACTTAGCTTATTTTATATAACCGAAAAAATGAGAAGATTTATAGCAATACATTATAAAATGGAGAAAATAATGGATGGAATACAAGACTAAAAATAAAACCGTCTTTTGGTTGGATTCTTGAATGTGGCAATGACTTGGTCTTGATTTTTTCCCAAAATTTTCTATTTTTCCTTTACATTTTCCTCCTACTTGTGCCTAGTTGTCGCCCCATTTTTTTTTGTAAAATGAAAGTAAAATGAAATGAACGAAGAATGAAGCTAAAAAGCTGAATTTTAGCTCATAAATAACCTAAAAATAGCTACAAAGCCCCATAAAAAATCATAAAATTCACAAAACGGGGGCAGAAAATCTGCCTCGTAATGCATGGCACGCGCGACAGGGTTCAAAGGCACCCATTTAATCAATATTATGGGTGTTTAGACACCCAATAAGTATATAAAAACATACTTATCATTGCCCGTCTAATGTCTAAGTCAATAAATAGGTTTTGGATTAATGATTTTTTCAAAAAATAGGGAAATTTTTGAATTAACGTATGAATTTATTTTGTTAGAGGATGTGTACTCAAACATAAGTTTTGAAAAAAAAATTGAGTAAATGGAGCTCAAACATAGACTTTAATTTCTTTCTCTCCATGAGGGTCATTTGGGGTCAAATGACCAACAATTTTTGATTTTTTGATTTTTATTTTGTAATGATTTCTTAGCAACTCTTTCGAAAATGGCTATAATTCCCAGCTTCTTGACTAGCGACCGGACCAATAATTCCAAGCTGATAATAGGTTTTGGGTTAGTGATACAGGATGGTATTAATAATTATCCACGATGGTCAATGAGGTCAGAACTACTTGATATGCACTCTACGTAGAGCACCACATGATAGGCTGTCTATCCCTACGGGATGTCTACCACGATGAGATCGTCGAACAACATAAGGCCGTCGACCCCCATGAGATCGTCAACCACCATGAGGCTGTCAACCCTCATGAGGCCACCTACCACCATGAAATTCTTTATGTTCACATAGACCGTCTATCACCATGAGGTCGTCGACTCCCATGAGGCCCCCTACCACCATAAGGCAGTCGAACCTCATGAGGCTGTCGACCCCCATGAGGTCGCTTACCACCATGAGGTCATTTACGTTCATATAGGTCATCTACCACGATGAGGCCTTCTACGTTGGTGTTAATAATTATCCACTATGAGGTCGTCGACCCCCATGAGATCCCCTACGTTCACATAGGCCGTCTACTACTATGAGACCTTGACCCTCATGATGCCCTCTACGTTCACATAGGGTCACCTACCACCATGCGACCAATACTTAACTATACAAATAGTAATGAGTTGGACGGAAACCACCCAACAGCGAACATGGGCATAACCAACCACTTGATGAGTGAGGGTCACCACGTTAGAACATGGGGGAAGTGAGAAGGCTTATGTGGAACGTGGCACGATTAATCGTAGAACGTGGACGTGTCATCAGGTACCTATAAATATTCCAAAGGTGAGAAAATGTATTCCTCTTGAAATCGGTATTGCTTAAATTCAATTATACCATCTCCCTACTTTCTTAAATCGAAACTAATTATCACGCCGGAGGTACAGTGGGGGAGAAAGCCCCAACCTCATTTTGCAGGTAGCATTCACTAATCGGAGCAGCCGAAACACCCTATTCGTCAGGAGAACACGGAAGTCTATCTGGCTACGATTTCATTTATGATAGTAATATGGTTTGCTAGAAAAAAGGTTAATGTATTGTATAAACAAATTCATCACTGTAAAAGTCACAAGTAAACCTACTAAAATGTTTGGAAAAAAATTCCTAAATACGTTTGTCATGTATAGAAGTAAGACGAAGATTCAATGTGAAACATTAAAAGATTGAAACAATTTTGTGTTGTTACCGGTAGTTGACTATTGTACCATGTATGCAAATATTTGTTGGAAAGTGAATGAAAAACAGAAACATTTTCAGTTTCATCCGTTTGAATCAGCCATTATTTTAGAATTTCAGTTTCAGCCATTACTCTTCAGTTTCGGCCAGCCATTATATCTTCAGTTTCAGAAATCATCTTCAATGTCAATTTATGGCTACCTTCTCCTTCTATGTGTATAAATAGAAGACTCTCTCGTTGATTGAAAACACAAGTGATAGACACAAATTCAAACAAGTAAGCTTCCTCCAGCAACTGTTTTTTTCCGGTTCAAAATTTCCATTTTCTAAATTCTTTGAGAGATAGAAAGAGTCACAGCGGGTTCGTAGGCGGTAAACGTAGTGCAACGTGAACCAACGACCGATTGTATCCTGAGAATCGAACACCGATCAAAACCTCGTGCACCCCGGTGAGGCGGCGAATTTGATTTAAGGAAACCGTGTGAACACGGGCATTCGGTTTGATTAATCTATTACTTTGATTCTCCATTATTTTATCCTACAATATTGTTATATAATAAATTTGACAATATTGATAATGATACAATTATATGACGTTTTCAAAGTATAAAAATGCGTAGATTATAATTGTAGTAGTATTCACTTATTTTAATTAATATTATGTTGTTTTAAAATTTTGGATTTTAATTTTGACCCACAAAAGAGAATGTTTGGTGTGCTCCTGTTTCTTAATGAGATTTTTCATTGAAGTAGATGTCATGTTTAAAATATAAATAATTCATTTGATAATGTAGTAATTTGTCTCTAAGTGTTTTTGATACTTGCCAAGAGAAATTAAGGACACTTACAAAAATATTCCTAAAATTAAGAGTTTTTGAAAAATCATATGAAAAGTATTTTGAAAGTGAAAAATACTTTGTAAAATTAAGTGTCACTTTTCAATAAAAAAAAAGTTACTAAATATCACTTTTTTTTTTATGAAAAACTGACACAATGTCACTTTTTATTACAAAATGATATGCAATTTCACTTTTATTAAAAATGTGTTGTTTTCACTCAAAAAAAGACAGAAATTTCAAAAATGTGAAACACTAAAAAAGTGACAAAAATTAAATAAAAAAAGACAACAAATAAAGTGATAGTAATTAAAAAAAAAAATGACAACCCTCGTCCCTCCTCTTTCTTCGTTCATCATCATGCATCTTTAAGTATTTCAATGACAAAACACCAAGCATCTTTAAGTTAATTAAACGTCACTGTCATCTACCAACTGAGTCAACTCATTAATCATACAATGTCAATTTTATTAAAAAGGTGATGTTTGTTGCTCAAAAAAAGTGACAGAAAATATAAAAAAAAGTGATAAATATTCAGAAAAGTGACGTAAATTTAAAAGTGACAACATCAATCAAAATCTTAAAATATATTATTTCATGCAAATGCAACCGCGCCGCCGCCACCACCACCACCTTGTGTGTAAAATGTCACTCAAAACATTACATCAAACACCAACATTTGATTTCAACTAAGACTTAAAAGGATATACGAGCACCAAAACAAGACATTTATATTCAACAACAATTATATTCTACCAAGAAATAATTTGTTATAGAAATAAACACATAATGACTAAAATTCAAGTTAGACATTTTTATTTTATTTTTTCTTTATAAAAGTGACATATATAATGTCATTTTTTCTAAATAAAAACTAACACATACAAATAACTTTTTAATAAAAATGACAATTACTTCTCTCTATATTTTACCCAAATATTGGTTTAAGTTTTTGTGCTCTATTTTTTTAAGGACAACTAACAAAAATACCTTTGAAATTAGGAATCTTGAAAAATCATTTTAAAAGTGTTTTAGAAGTAAAAAAAATGAATAAAAGCAGTCTACTTTTCAAAGCAATTGTCAAGATCACCAAGCCGAAAGTATTGTTGCATCTGATGGACTGGGGCTGCCTGCTAGAACATGATATAGTCCATAAATTCGATGATTATAAAATGGATAGCAGATATCATGAATAAATCCTTTAAACTTATTGATCTATTTAGTTAAGAAATTAAACTTAAATTTTTTAATGCATTCATATGAAAAAATATTTATAAACTCTGAATTGAAACCGTAACTTCCATTTAATCAAACCATAACATGAATAAATCCTCCAACAGATACAAATAAAGTAAAACGAAAACCAACCTAATCCTTCAATGTTAAAGACTGAATACATTTGCTAAGTAAAAGCTTACATTTTCACCATTTGCATTGTTTAATTCCCTTTGAATTCTCTCTCAAATTTGTAATCATGAATTGATGGTTTGGAAATAAAAATATGGTTGTAGCCAAGAGAACGCCGATTTCAAATCATGATTCATGGCTACAAATATGCTGTAAGAATATAATTATGAAACCGTCAATAGATACAATTTTTGCATCCAATCTCCTCAAAAGCAAAAGCAAACATGAAAGTGGACCAATGTGCTATCCATATATTCCTCTCTATGTACGTATTTATTACATTATTATATGATTTAATTAGTTACTATGTACTAATCAAATTAGTTGTTTTCTTAGGGTTAATTTGCCATTATATTAAATTGATTAAGCCCAACAAGTAGGAATATGTTATGCAGTTAAAAATAAAGATAAGAAGCGAAGAGAGAAAAATATTGATGTACACGTGTCATGGTGTGGTGCTGCATGCTGCCACGTGCGACCCACTTCCAAACACTACAAAACATGACATTAGCTTCCTCTTTGCCGACAGGGCTTCTTTTGCCTTCTTTTCTTTTTTAAAAATGCTATTCATCCCCAGTGGAAATGCATCCTCAATCTATGTGAATGTAAATGATTGGTTAAATGATAGATAAAATTAAATGACTTATTTAATTTCACCTATCATTTAATACCACATAGACTGGAGATGCATCCCCAGTGGGGATGAATAGCTTCTTTCTTCTCTCCTTTATTAAATACCACCATCCATTTGCCATCATATTTTTAGGGTTACTCCCTAGGAAAAACAGAGTGAAAAATTCAGAATTTTTTTTTAAAATTTCCATCTCGTCCCATGAAATTTTCTGATATTTTAAATTTTTTTTTTTTAACTTGATGAATTGAAATAAAATGTAAAGAGTTAATAATAGAATAAAAGCTAACATCAGAAGTATCATGATATAATATGCCTCAATCGCTTTTTACCTAAAATCTCGGTTCATCGAATTTCATAGTTTTCTAATAATTCATATATTATTAGCTAGGTGTAACCAAGCATTGACATTAAAAAAATTAAGTGGTCGAGTCATAAATACATAAAAATATATAAGTTAAGAAAGAAAAGCATACAAAATTTAGTTCCTGTTTGGTAGAGATTAAAATTAGATTTTTAAAAGATTTTGATAAAAGTTGATGGATAGTGTAGTTGAAAAGTTATGTGCCCTATAAAATATGTATTTAAAATTATTTATTAATTTTGACTTAGATTTTAATTAAATTTAGGTACCAAACAGAGGCTCAATCACTTTAATATAATTCTCTTGCCAAGCATCAAAAACACTAGACAAATTACTACATCGTCAAATGAATTATTTATATGTTAAACATGACATCTACTTCTATAAAAAAATCTCATTAAGAAAGAGAAATTGAAGTCTTATGTTTGAGCTTCATTTACTCAAAGTTCATTTTTTCTCAAAACTTATTTTCAACTACACATTCTCCCATAAAATAAATTCATCCGTAAATTCAAAATTTTTGCTTTTTTTTTTTTTTTTGAAAATTCATTAGTCCAAAACATGTTTTTATGGAATATGTTATGCAGTTAAAGTTGAGTCCGACTTGCCTACCTTTCGTCTTGATAATTATGGAAGAGTGGTGGGTAGATGTTGCATTTATAATGCATGGAGAAAAACTTTGACCTTCCCATAATTTCCTAATATATTCTCGTGTATTAGAATTGTTGTCCTCTTGGAAGTTCAATATGTTGATTTTTTCTTATGGATTGATTCATCGATGATGTTGAACTCTTTTTTTTTTTAGAGAGAGAATGAAACTTTTATGTGCGATTCTATTATCGTAGGCACCATAGGCATTGACCCAAAGGTGAGTTGCCACTGTTGGGAATTTACTTAATCATGTACAGCGGAAATAAAACAATTTTCAATACCCATCAAAGATCGATAATGTGTTTAGATAGAAACTGTGATGAGAATAATACATTTGATAAATTCTGCAAACTCCTTTGTTGATTCTCGAATTCCAATGATCACGATCTGCAATCCAAACTGTCCAATTGTCCAGCCTCCAATGGTGATCCACACAGAGAACAAGAATGACAACTAGGGTTTACTTTTTTTGTGTTAGCAAGAATAATGAAAATTCTCTACAATTTACAAACCCTAGCAGCCTATTAATATAAACCCAAGTGGGCTGGCCCATCTCTAAACTTAACCCGGTCCGATATTTATTTAATCAAGTTAATTAAATTCGGTCCATGAATTAAGTAATCCAATTAATTAATTCGGACCGATTAATAAGCAATCCAATTAATTATTTATTCAACACCTGTCAATTAATTAATTGGTAAATCTTATTCTTCTGGTTCTCTTCTGTATGTGACCCATTAGGTTCCCGATCATGATACCAGCGACGTGAATTCTTATTTTGATCTAATCAAAATCGATAAATTACAACACCCCTTTTAATTTATCACTAATTCTTATTCATCGTCCCAGATTGACATCTATCAATGTGTCTGGGCAATATATGTGATGAGAAATGTCATGTGATGTGACGAACCAAACTTGTTCGTTTATCGTGAAATTATAATCATTTCGTCAATATGATCCAATCAATTATGAGATATGGATATGTGTCAATCTCAATTATCGATCATATATTTTATCCCAGTGTTAAGTCACTGTAAGTCGAAAACTCATTTTCGACTTATGAGTTCACCTTGATCAATGATTTCATTATCAACTTAACTGGATAAAATGTAGATAATAATCTCTTACCATCTAAGAGTGACGAATCCTCTATTGATCATTACAACCTTCATATGATTCTTGACATATCCGAACGATGCTGTATTAGAGACCATTGGCAGAGCAACATCCAATACCATCAAAGTATAACTGTCCTCATATAAAGTACTATGATGATCTCAAGTCAAATGACCAATTCCTCTACCGAACGTTAGAGATTAACCACTAACACTCAGATAGTTATCCATGTGGAATCTCCCAGCGGGTCTCCAATATTTTGTTCTATAACAAAACATCCACTTGTTCATTCAAGTGTCACCATACTTTAGCTTGTGAGATCAGCTACTTACTTCACAAGTAAGAATGCCACAACGTATTGAAAATTAAACAATGCAAATGGTGAAAATGTATGTGGAAGAATCCATTGCGTGAGAATCTCATTCTCTTTTAGATAATCTAAAATTCTCCATTTTAGTTATTCTTTATCTCGATCAAGTCTTAGTATAAGAATATATTTACCTATTTCTTTCTCTATTTCTAGCTTAAATTCCCTAAACATTTCAAGTGTTTCATGCTCGAATTTCATCAAATACACATGATCATTTCTGAAATGGTCATTAGTAAATGTGATGAGATAAGATAAACTTCACCTGACATTAATTGATATGGGTCTACATACATCACTATGTATTAGACATAATAATCGTGCATATCTTTTTCATTTTCAAGTAAAAAGAGATTTGGTCACTATGTCTTACAGACATGATTCACATTTGTCAAATGATTCAAAATCATTTGACCCAAATGTACATCTTCATGTAAGTTTGAAATTGCATTATCATTTATGTGACCAAATTCGCAATGCCAGATATAGGTGTTATTCAGATTTTCATTTTTATGTCTTTCAATTTCTATACTCATTATAGAATACTCAATATTTAAAATATAAATGTCATTTAAATTTACCATAACTATTAAGATCTTATCAAGATAAAAAAGAACAATAATTGTCCTTAACATTAAAATAATTTATGTCAGAATATGAAATTTATTTAATACTCTTGGTAATGGTGAGAACAAAATTAACATTTATCTAATTCTAATATCAAGCCTAAAGGCAATGGTAAGAAATATGCTTCTACAGGCAATGCAACAACTTTTGCTCATTTTCAACGTGTAGGTCAACTTCTACCTTATGCAGTAATATACTTTTATTTAGTTTCTGCATATTTATACAAATATGAGATCTATATCTAGTATCTAATACCCATGAAACTAATGAAATAGATATAAGCTTTGCAATTTCATTTCCAATGACCCATCATTCCAAAATGATAATAAGGATCATCAGATTTTGTATTGTCCTTATTCGCTTTAATTGTCTTAGTCATTTTGGTTGCTTTCCTAAAGCATCCTTTAGACTTCCATATAGGAATCTATGACTAAGATTTGTCCACTACAAACACAGATGTTAGACTTAACAATTTTAAGCATGTTCAGCAACTCAATGAGCGTGTTTTGAGTTTATTCATATTAAATTCATAATTAGTTATGAATAACTCTGATAGAGATTGCAGAACCAAGTCTATACTTAGTTCATTGTTCATGACTGAACGCAATCGAGACAACTTCTCAAAGTAGTTAGCATCTTCAGCACACGAGTACTGACTGAAGATTTTTCTACCATTATGTATCTGTATAATTGCTAGGAAATATCATATCTTTCCACATGTGATTGCTCATCATTCAACACATTGAGATGAAAAATCATGTATTAGCATTTATACTTTTATGTTGCTTTGTAACTCAGGTGACATAGTCGCAAACATCACATATGTTGCAGTACTATCGTTATCACTGTGTTTATTATAGTAGGCACCTCTTCCTTCGTCGAGTCATCAACAAATGTCTCTGGAAAGGGCTACTCAAGGACACAATCAATTTTTTCATGTCTGAGAACAATTCTCAGATTGCGGTGTCAATAAAGAAAATTTGGTTTTGTTGTTGGCATCCAATATGTCTCTCAAATATATATATGGTCACTCATAATTCAATAAACGTAAATGACGAAAAATAAAAGAAATAATATATATAAAGTATCAATTAATTTAACATGACCTTTTATTAAATTAATTTCGCTCCAACTGTTTAACTCAAATTTATGACCCTCTCACATAAATTTATGGAATCCGTACTTGATTCCCAGTGGACTGAAATCCCATTTGTTATATTAAAACCTTGAGTGTACTCAACAATCCCCAATAAAACATTTGGGTAGATATTATTATCAATTGTATCTCCATACAACTCCCAAATCATTAACCGACAACTCTTTTCTTCACACATCTTATGTATTAGCTTAACATGCCTTTAAGATTTATCTCCTTGAGTGTACTCAATAAGAGATAAATATTAGTTAAGTCAAACCCATCATTCAGAAATATCTAATATTTCATAGTGTCAATCATATCCCTAATAGACCAACCTTGAGTGTACTCAACAAGCTAAGATTGATTTAAAACTCTCATTTTTCACTATAATGGTGGAAGGCGAATATAAATATGACTTAATATTTTAACATGCCTCTAAAATTTATCTTCTTGAGTGTGAAAAACAAAAGATAAATTTTAGTTAAGTCAAACCCATCATTCAGGAATATCTAATATTTCATAGTGTCAAACATATCCCTAATAGACCAGCCTTGAGTATACTCAATATGCTGAGATCAATTTACTACTCTCGTTTTTCACTATAATGATAGAAGGCGAATAACAAATTGACTTAATATTTTTAACGAGGGGTTTTGCATGCAAATGTCTCATCCCAATAATTATACATATTTTATTATACATCGGCATGCAAATAAACATACATATAATAGTGTGGATGATTATAGACTTTACTATCTAGTCTTCCCGAGTCATAACGAAGACTAGTTGGTCAGTTCCTAGGGGGTATAACATTGATTCATACAATGCTCTATCTCTATGGTCTCCACCTGCAATATGTATCCTATACTAGTTGGCACGCAGACCTAAATAATTGGGCACGCATACCCAAAATAATAACAATAATAATGGACTCGCAGGTCCAAACTAAATTAAGAGCTCACATGCCCATAAAACAACAAGAATAAAACTAACCATTCAACACATCCACATGGTCGAATCCATAATCATCTACTAATAAAACATTCATCACATAAATACTTTCCTATATAATATCTAATATTTTATGCAAACATGTTTCAAGTTTCTAGCAATTAAAGTCGTCTAAAATAATTTAGACAAATGAATCAGAATAATTAAATAATTAATTAATTAATTTAATTTGTAGGCTTATTTAATTAAAATCAAATTTCAATTAAATATCAAATTAGAGTCCAACTCTAATTATAATCGAATTAATACGGTTGAATTTAATTAAAATCAAATTTTAATTAAATACAAAATAAGAGTCAAATTCTAATTCTAAGATATTAGGACGAACTTATTTAATTAAAATTATATCTTAATTAAATACCAAATTAGAGTCCAACTCTAATTTCAAGAAACATTGGGGTGAGACAATTTTATTAAAATCAAAATTTAATTAAATGTCAAATTAGAGTCCAACTCTAAATTCAACAATATACTAGGGTGGATAATTTAATTAAAATCAAATTTTAATTAAATACTAAATTAAAGTCCAACTCTAATTTAAAATGAATTAACATTTTAATTTAGGATGAAAGTCCTAAATAAAATAAAATTCAATTTAGGGTCAAAGTTTAACATTTAAGTTAAAATCCAATTTTAACGAAAATATAAAAGTAGTCAATTTTCAAATAAAAATTTAAACGGGTCAATATTTAAATTTTTGGTCAAACCCACTTGAAAGTCAAGTTTAAAACCATTTTAATATTTAAATTCAAAAACTCCTATTTGAAAATTGCAACTTGACCCAGATTTAAAATTAAAAGAAAAGCCCTTCAATTAACTTAATTGTATGACAGGTCCTTCATTTAAAAAATTGTAAACATACCCCATATCTCATAATTGCAAATTTGACCCTTAGAGATAAAATTGCAGACCCGCTTGAAATTTCATAAATTGTAACACAAGCCCCCGTCCCCAATCCCTCACCCGTTTCAGAAACCCTAAAATGGAAAACACCCTTTCTCTCCTTGGTGGTGCCGGCTGCGGCGGGAACTACCGGTGTCAATTGATAGTGCCCCGCCACCTTCAGCAGCTCGAACGAGTCGCTGCTGGAGCTGCAGCTGTGATTTCAAGCAGCGGCGAGCACTCGCAGCAGCAGCAACAACATTCGCTGCTACAACGCGCAGCAGTGACAGGCACGCAGCCTGCTGCCACGTGTTGCAGCAGGTTTTGCCACCACGGGCGGCGGCGGTTGCATTTCCAGATCCAATTTTTTTTTTCTTTGACCAAAAATTATTTTCTTTTCCAAAACAGATTTTTGAAGATGAAAAATAATTTTCTATATTGCTAGATTCAAGAAAATATATAACCAATCAACTTTTGATTGTTCAAAATATAAAACAATTTTTAACAAACACAAACCAGACTCTGATACCACAGTTGAGAATTTAATTAATCATGTACAGCGGAAATAAAACAATTTTTAATTCTCACCAAAGATCGACAATGTGTTTAGATAGAAACTGTGATGAGAATAATACTTTTGATAAATTCTGCAAATTCTTTTGCTGATTCTCGAACTCCAATGATCACGATCTGCAATCGAAACTGTCCAATTGTCCAGCTTCCAATGGTGATCCATATAGAGAGCAAGAATGACAGTTAGGGTTTACTTTTCTTGTGCTAGCAAGAATAATGAAAATTCTCTACAATTTACAAACCCTAGCAGCCTATTAATATAAACCCAAGTGGGCTTGGCCCATCTCTAAACTTAACCCGATCCGATATTTAATAAATCAAATTAATTAAATCCGGTTTATGAATTAATTAATTCAATTAATTCAATTAATTAATTCGGACCGATTAATAAGCAATCTAATTAATTATTTATTCAACACATGTCAATTAATTAATTGGTAAATCTTATTCTTCTGGTTCTCTTCTGTATGTGACCCATTAGGTTCCCAATCACGATGCCCAACGACGTGAATTCTTATTTTGATCTAATCAAAATCGATAAATTACAACACCCTTTTAATTTATCACTAATTCTTATTCATCGTCCCAGATTGACATCTATCAATGTGTCTGGGCAATATATGTGATGAGAAATGTCACGTGATGTGACGAACCAAACTTGTTCGTTTATCGTGAAATTATAATAATTTCGTCAATATGATCCAATCAATTATGAGATATGGATATGTGTCAATCTCAATTATCGATCATATATTTTATCTCAGTGTTAAGTCACTGTAGTCGAAAACTCATTTTCGACTTATGAGTTCACATTGGCCAATGATTTCATTATCAACTTAACTGGATAAAATGTAGATAATAATCTTTTACTATCTAAGAGTGACGGATCCTCTATTGTTCATTCACAACTTTCATATGATTCTTGACATACCCGAACGATACTGTATTAGCGACCCTTGGCAGAGCAACATCCAACACCATCAAAGTATAACTGTCCTCATATAAGGTACTATGATGATCTCAAGTCAAATGACCAATTCCTCTACCGAACGTTAGAGATTAACCACTAACACTCAGATAGTTATCCATGTGGAATCTCCCAGCGGGTCTCCAATGTTTTGTTCTATAACAAAACATTCACGTGTTCATTTAAGTGTCACCACACTTTAGCTTGTGAGATCAGCTACTTACTTCACAAGTAAGAATGCCACACGCGATGGTCTATCCTTAATAACGATATCCGTATCTCGTTATTACTTTGACCACAGACGATTTAAGACTCGATTATATGTAATTTCTATCTCACAATCACAACTCCTTGTGATTAACAAATTACCAAAACTTGAATCTACGGATTCTATTATTTAATTTATTAGAATATTAATTCAATTAAATAATAGATATCACCATACATATGCATCGATTATATATATATATTCTAACTGTTTATGTCCAAAATTGATTGGATTTAGGGCATAACACTTACAGCCACTTCCTCAAGATTGATCCTAAGATCGCCTAGCATAGGCAAAAGAGGAGGACCTTCAACTCGTAGAGGCACGCAGCATTTAAAGAAGAGTTCAAAAAGCTAATAGCCAATGGCTACATTAGGGAGGCCCATTATCCTAGGTCTATCTTCAATCTGGTCCTTGAGAAGAAGCGTAATGACAAGAGGAGGGTCTACATAAATTTTTTCAATCTTAATCGATCTTGCCTCAATGACATGTTCTCTCTTTCCTGAATAGAGCAGCTCATAGACGCTACAGTAGTGCATGAACCATTGAGCTTCATGGATGCCTATTCATGCTAAAGCCCGATTCCCATGCATATCGAGGACGAGAAGCATATTTCTTTCATTATTGATAAAGGCCTCTATTACTATAAGGTAATGTCATTTGGGTTGAAAAACACCGAAGCCACAACCTCATTGGCGAAACAATGGAGGTGGTACAAAGCCTCCTAGTTCAACCTCACATTACAGCCAAGAGGGAAAAACAAGAACACAGAATCTCTCTGTGAATTGGAATCTCTCCAGAATTCAAAGAAAAATGTTCAAAATGGGAACCGTCATTCTCCTCCTTCCCAATCTAAATAGTAAATTATGAGCTACAATCTTCGAACACAATAGGAAACCAATAACAACTTAATAATGAACTATGGAAAGAACTAATAAACATATCCTAGATATCTTCTATTCATTAGTGGAACACCATAATTTAAGGGACAGCTTCTCGATTTGTCCCTTCTTGATTTGCATCAATTGCCGGCTCCTTTGAAGAACTTGACTCCGGCAAGTTTTGACGAACATAGCAATCAAATAACTCTGGATGCAAGCGTTAGATTTCCGTGGCTTACAACCAAACCGACTCTGAATTGGGATGATTTTTCCACTGAACTAAAAGCTTGTAGTATCCCTCTTTCAGGTTGTAACAAATTGATGATCAAGTATAGATGCTATCGCATCTCGAGGGGCTGTGTTTTCAGGAATACAAAGAGTAGATGATTGCACTTCTTCTATAGGTAGTTCTGTGGACAACTCTTTCTCGTCCCATTTGGGCTCGGTGAGATCTTCGATGTTGGAAACTGTGCTAATACTAAAATCAGAGGGCAAGTAAATGACTTATGCATTGGCCCAATTTTTTGTCAACTCTAAAAAGGACCTGCTCGTCGAGCATATAGCTTGGTAAAACTCCCTGGAGGAAATCGTTTTGATCTTAAGTGAATAAGAACCATATCGCCAATATCAAATTGTCTATCTTTGCGCCTTATGTCTGTAGAAGCCGCATATAATTCTGTATTAAGAGAAAGGTGTCGTTTGACTTCTTCATGAATGTCCCTCATATAGCTTGAAAAATCTAAAGCAGCTTTGCTTGGTCTAGGTGTCAAAGGTAATGAATTAAGATCGAGAGGAGTGTGCTGCCGAAATCCATAGACCACTTCAAACGATGTGCACCATGTTGACCTGTTAACAAAATTATTGAAAGCAAATTCCTCTTGTGAAAGTAATAGATCCCAGCTTATGACATAATCAGCTGCAATGCAACGTAATAAATTTCCCAAACTTCGGTTTATGACTTCTATTTGGCCATTTGTTTGGGGTAGAAGGCACTAGAAAACATCAATTTCATCCCCATTTTTGTCCATCCATAATGTTTTCCAAAAATAACTCACAAATTTTACGTCTCTATCTGAAACAATAGAGGTGGGTATAACAAAATGAAAGAGAATCAAATATGAAATGCTTGAAACAAATATAGAAAATGTGATTCCTTTTGATTAGAATTTTGTAGTTGAATTGAATTACATATGAAAGAATTTACAGCAGATTTATATCTTAACAAAACCGGTACAAATGGTATATTTACAAAGAATCAAATATTGTTACAAAATAACAAACTCCATGCGGTGAAGCTTTCTAGATCCTTTTCCTCTTCTAGATCATTCCTTGCATATTGGACCACCATTGATGCTTGTGACACCTCGCTTGGCTGACTGTAATGCCATCTCATCTGCCACATGGTGCACTTCATTATCATAATTCAACACCTCCCACAAGATGGAGAGTAGATATCAATCACTCACATCTTGATCATATGCGAGTAGAGACTTAAAGAATTTAAGGCTTTTGTTAGCATGTCAGCAAGTTGGGATCCAGTATGAATATACTCAGTAGTAATACTCCTATCTTGAATTTTATCTCTCACAACATGACAATCTATTTCTATATGCTTCGTCATTTCGTGAAAAAACAGGATTAGTGGCAATGTACATAGCTGATTTATTGTCACAATACAGCTTTGCTAGTTGATTGTGTTTAATCTGCAGATCTTCCAACAAATACTTCATCCATGTCACTTCACAACAAGCCTGCACCATGGCCCTATTCTCAGCCTTTGAAGAAGATCTTGAGACCACACCTTTCTTCTTTGATTTCCATGATACAAGTGATGAACAAATGTTCACACAATAACCAATGACAGACCTTCTAGTTTCTGGACAGGTAGCCCAATCTGAGTCTGATTATGCTTTCAGTTGCATATCGCAAGTAGTGGCATAGAGTAATCCCTATCCTGGTGCCCTTTTGATATAGTTTAACACTTTGTATGCTGCATGAAGATGTGGTACTCTAGGCTTGTCCATGTATTGACTCAAAAGTTGTATTGAATATGAGAGGTCTAGCCTTGTTATCGTCAAATATAACAATCTCCCTATTAATCTTCTGTAGATAGAAGGATTAGGAAGCAAATCACCCTCTTCTTTACTCAATTTGACATTCTGATCAAGAGGTATTTTTTAGGGTGCTGATCTTATGGTGCCTGAATCTCCCAAAATGTCAAGAGCATATTTTCTTTGACATATGTCTATTCCTTGTTCTGTTCTTACCATTTCTATTCCTAGTAAGTACTTTAGTTTCCCCAAGTCTTTGATCTTGAATTTGTCATCAAGTGCAGGCTTAAGGTCATTAATGCTCTCCATACAATTTCCTGCTAGGATAACATCATCAACGTACACTAGGATCGCTAAGAAGGAACTCTGTGAAACCTTAGTAAATAAGCTGTAATTTGCTTTCGACTGGATAAAACCGTGTTGAGTGATGAAGACAGATAACTTGGCATACCATTGCCTTGAAGCCTACTTTAGGCCGTATAAGCTTCTGTGTAACTTGCACACTTTTGATCTATCATTACTATTATATCTAGAGGCAATTGCATATATACATCTTCACTCAGATCACCGTGCAAAAATGCATTGTTGACATCTAATTGGTATAAGAACCACCCCTTCATGGCTGCAATGGCAAACAAACTTCGAATAGTGACTACCTTTGCCACATGGGAAAAGGTCTCATGATAATCCAATCCTTCTTGCTGTGATAACCCTTTGCAACCAGCTCAACTTTGTACCTTTCGATACTCCCATCAGCTTTAAACTTGATTTTATACACCCATTTACATCATATTGCTTCCTTATCAGGTGGCAGATCAACAATTCTCTATATGTTATTTGACTCAAGAGCTTCAATTTCTGCCCTAATTGCTTCACACCATTCAGGGTGCTTAATAGCTTATTGGAAATGTTTTGGTTCAATTTGAGAAGTTATGGAGCTGACAAAGGCTTTGTGAGGAGTGGTTAGTCTTTTATAAGAGATATTATTACTAAGAGGGTAAGGATTACCTGAATTCACAGATCCTTTTACTCTGGCCAAATCCTGCAATGGTGTGAATGAAGTGACCTGTTGGCATATGAAATCCTGCAAATACTGGGGGTTCTTTTGATTCTAGTAGACTTCCTAGGTAAGGGAGAGTTCATTGGCTCATTATCTGCAGTCTGCAGGTCTCTTTGTCCTACGATTTGTTCGATTTGGTTTTGATTTGTGTCACAGTATTCACTGTGACCTTCATGATAGGAGGTTGAGATAGATTGAGTATCTGGATTTTCAGGCTCCAGGAATTCATGATTGTTTGGAGTAAGAATTGGTGGATCTTGATAGAAATAAGAATTGGTAAGATGTCTAGCATCATTAGGCTCTGTAGTTTTGGTTTTTTTGAAAGGAAAAACAGTTTCATGAAAGATAACATTTCTTGACACAAAGATCCTTTTAGTTTGTAAATCAATGAGCTTATATCCCTTGATCCCAAAAGATACCTAAGGAACACGTATCTTTTGGTCCTAGAATCAAATTTGTATCTGCCTTGCATGAGAGTGAAAGCAAAGGCAAGATAATCAAAGACCTTGAGATGAGAGTATGTTGGTTCCTTTTAGAATAGAATTTCAAATGGGGATTTGTGATTCAGAATAGATGGCAATCCACTTTGAAACCTCAAGGCCCTTGCAATGTTTAAAATATGTTGATGCTTCCTTTCAACTATTGCATTTTGTTGAGGAGTCTCAACACATGATCTTTGAAGTATAATCCCTTTTCCAAGATAAAATTCTTTCATATTAAATTCCCCTCCATTATCAGATCGAATGACTTTTATTTTGGTTTTGAATTGTGTTTCAATCATGAGATAAAATGCCTATAGGGCTTTTGATGCTTTAGCTTTAAATTTTAGCATGTAAGTGATATGAATGTAAAATACACATTTTATATATTTATTTAATGCGCTCATATGACTATTTTATGCCTAAATGTACTTAGTATTTTCATATTTTGGTTTAGGTGGCAATTCGATGGATATTGCATAATTTGGAAGAAATAAGAGAAAAATGACCAAAATGAAAGAAAGCGAAAGTTCGGGAACCAAAGTGAAAATATTCAAAAGTTGTATCGAACCTCATAATAAAGACTTGAGAGTCTTAGAGGCCAATTGGATGAAAAAAGAAGTCAAAATGATGAAATATAACCAAAACATTATCACATATCAACTTTCAAGCTGAAACGTTTTGCATCGATTTTCAGCCTCATATTGAGACCAATTTTGGAAATGGAAAACGATCTAATTCAAAGGTAGTTTCTGAAGCAAAGTTGTAGCCCTTTGAGTTTGAGTTATTTTTCCAACGCATCTTGAATCGCCTCAATCGGATATCAGGAGAGAAAGTTATGTCAAAAATATTTAGAGCTGTTCAGCTGTCGGAAATTAGGCGAGGCACGCGCCCTCGCCCGCAGGAAAGGCGCATGCACCAGACCAAAAAGCCTCGCCTGAGGCTTTCAAACCCCTCAAGGTGCGCACCCTAGGTTGCACTAGGCGTGCGCCTCAAGGCTAAAAAGGGAAAAGACCTAATTTTTCTTATTTTTGTTTAATTACTTATGGAAACTTTTTGGACGCATTTTTCTTGACCTAAATTCGACCAGAAGACACCAGAACGCCTCCAACCTATTTTCTCTCTATTTTTCTTAAATCTATCATGTGTAACTAACTTTTGGTGCTTGATTGAAGGATACCGAAGCATTGGAAAACTTTATAACTGTGAGATCTACCTATTTTCATACTTAATTTATATTTTTAGTGTTGAATATTATTCTATGCATAATTTTATGATTGCCATGTTTGATTGCTAAGAGATCTATTAGTTTTTCATATATTGCAATCTATAGCTAAGTTAAATCTCAAATCTGTAATTGTTTGAATCATTTAACTTGTGAAGCACTTGGATTTGATAATTTTCTACTATAGATGTTATTAAATCTTAAGAAAAATGTTTAAATAGATTGAATGCAATCGCTGATATTTGTATTATCTAGTTTATCGATTTCTCTATTATTTAAAGCTGTTATTAAATTGAATTTTTAGAGCTGGTCTGAGATTATTTGATAATTAGGGTTAATTAGAACACTGGTTTCTGATTAACTAAAATTAAGGAGAAATATGAATTTATTCCAGCGATGAATATTGTGAATGTGAACTGATTATTCTTTGTTGATTGATGAATGGTTATAAATCTCCAATGGTAGAAGTTGATTTTGAACAAGACTCGTTTCATTAATTTAATACAACTTGTTAATTTACATTGTTATTTATTATAAGATTGATTTCGTTATAAACAAAATCTCCACAATCGTTATACGAAGCATATATTGTTGAATTGCACACTCTTCGTGGGATCGACCCCTTACTTCCATTACTACATTAGTTTTAGAGGTTTACGGACTATTTTTGGGTGCTTACGATAGCACACCAGTAAGCCCAGGTTGATCTACTAAAGTCATCAACTATTGTGAGAGAATAACGAGTTCCATCATAGCTTGATTCATTGCAAGGCCCCCAAAGATCAATGTGTATTAAATCAAAGCACGCTTTTGATTTATGCTAACTTATAGGACAATGAAGCTTGTGCATTTTGGCTAAAGGACACACATAACATGGTTTTGACTTATCTAATTTGGGAATGGTTTTATTGAGAAAGATAGAAGATGACGGATGCCCCAATCTATAGTGCCAGCTATCAAAAGATTCTGAAGGGCTAATGATAGGTGCTGCAATACATGGTACTCTTATTAACCAGTTCAAACTTTGCTGAAAGGCTGTAGGAGAAACTGGTGTCTTCATCATATGGTAAAGGCCTGACTTCAATTCACCCATTCCAGTCGTGGTACAGGTCAAAAGGTCCTATATTTAACAATGATCAGAAAGAAAAATTACACAGCAATGTGATTCCAAGGTTAATTTTCTAACAGATATCAAATTGAAATCAAAATAGGGAACAAATAACACATCATAAAGAGTTAAAGTTTTGGTGATTTAAGTTGTCCCAATTTGAGTAACGGGGACAGTGTTCCCATTTGGCAGTGAAATGAAGCAATTGATTTGTGACTTAGTGGAGGTGAAATAAGATGGTGAACAAATTATATGATCTGTTGCACCAGTGTCCAGAATCCAAGGAGCATATTGCTTGTCAAAATGTTTAGTTCTATTAGTTGACAGACAATATGATGTACTGCAGATTTTTGGAATGATACTCTCAGAATTGGGCTCAGTGTTTTGACTCTGGTTAGTGGATGGCTTTAGAATAGACATGAGTTAGAAATATTGCTCTTGAGTCATTGGCACTTGAGCTTTGTTGTTCTGTTCCTGATTTAGAGTCATAGTGGCAGTAGCCTGATTTGCAGCTGGTTTATACTTGTTCTTTCCATCATTTTTGAGAGTTGATGGATATCCATAAAGTTTAAAACACTTATTAGCTTTGTGGCCAAGCATTTGGCAATGTGAACATATAGGCCTATTTGGGTTGGATTTAAAACACCTTTCAAGGGAGTGTCCTGAGATTTTACAAAAAGTGCAGTAGTAGACCTTCTTCTGTAGTGGGAAGCTTTGTTTACCATTTTCTCTCCATTTTCCTCTGGTCACGAAGGATATGTGCTCACTCACAGTTCCTTCTACTGATATCTACCTTCTCTTCTCTTCTCGTTAGATGGTGGCATAAACCTCATTCAAAGTGGAAAAAGGTTTCATCAGCAGGATCTGTGCCTTGATGTCTTTGTATGATTTATTTAATCCGATCAACAATTTCATTACCCAATCTCGTTGTTGGTTGTCAACTACTATCTTTATGCCTCCACAAGTGCAATTGGGGATGGCCTCATAATTCAGAGTTCATCCAGGAGAGGTTTAAACTTAGAGTAGTAGACACTTACATCATCTTGGCTTTGAACTAGAACCATACGCTGCTCAAGATCCAACCATAGCTGATGTACTATTTCAGCATACACGGTGTTGCTCCTGATGTCTACTGCAATGGTGTTTTGGAGCCAGGTAATCACGATATCATTGCACCTCAGCCAATGTTCAATTAGAGGGTCGTTCTGGTCAGCTGGCTCGTATATTGTTCCATCTATGAAACCCAATTTGTTTTTTATTCTAAGGGCTCTTTTTATAGATCTAGACCAGACATGGTAATTGTTTGCTTCCAGAATTTGAGTAACCAATATCCCTCCATTTCCATCATTTCTTCCAATGAAATAAGGGTTGATTGGGTGTGTAGGATCGAGGTTTTTGAGATCAGATGCTCTTTCAGGATTTATTCTTAGGTTTTGATTTGCACTGGCGCTTGAGGAATTAGATTGGATTTCAACATTTTGTGTTTGGACGCTTTGCTCAGCCATCATTAGGCTCTAATACCATATAACAAAATGAAAGAGAATCAAATATGAAATGCTTGAAACAAAAATAGAAAATGTGATTCCTTTTGATTAGAATTTTGTAGTTGAATTAAATTACATATGAAAGAATTTACAGCAGATTTATATCCTAACAAAACAGGTACAAATGGTATATTTACAAAGAATCAAATAGTGTTACAAAATAACAAACTCCATGTGGTGAACCCTTCTCGATCCTTTTCCTCTTCAAGATTATTCCTTGCATATTGGACCACCATTGATGCTTGTGACACCTTGCTTGGCTGACTGTAATGCCATCTCATCTGCTACATGGTGCACCTCATTATCATAATTCAACAGTGGGAACACCATGTAATCTGATCACCTCTTGTAAATATACGATAGTAATCTTTGAAGCATCATAGGTCCTATCATTTGGAATGAAATTTGAAATTTTTGAGAAATGATTCACGACCACCATAATTGAGTCATGCTATCGGAGAGTCTTTGGCAGCCAAAAAACAAAATCCATGCTAATATGTATCCAAGGTTTGTTTGGAATGGGGAGAGGAGTATAGAGTCCTGCTGGTTGTTTGGTTCATTTGTTTTTCTGACAAGTTCGACAATGGTCCACCATTTTATAAACATATTTTCGGATTTGAGGCCAATAGAACCGATCGACAATAACGACATAATCATGTCCTGCTAAGCCCCCACTACGAAGTTCTATGATTACAAACTCGCGAAAAGACCCATTAGGAATGCACAATCGTGAACCATAAAACAAACAACCATCCTTTAAAGAATACTCATCACCATACATGCCTAACTTAGTGGACAAATTATTCCACGTGCTGTCAAAATCCACATCTTCAGCATACTGCATTTTGAAATCGTCGAAACATGTAAAATTAGCTGAGAAAATATGCATCAAATGAGGTCTGTTGTATGAGGAATCAGCCACCTTATTTTCAGTCCCTAACTTTTAGTTAATAACAAAATCGAATTGCCGCAAACAATCCATCGGCTAGCAGTTTTACATTTAGCTTGCTTCGTGAGTTTAAATGCTTGAAAGAATCATGATCAGTGTTGTGGTGTGATCCAAATTCTATGTAATTTAGTGTTTGGTTGAATAGAAGAAGTCTAAGGAGCTTGGGTTTTCTGAAAGTCCTAATTAATGAAAATCAAATTTGATTAAAGATTGAGAGTTTGGCTTGGATAAGGACTTTGAGATAAAGAAAACAACTTGGAGGAGAAAAAGACAACAAGCGGCGTCGCAGCGCAGGCATTGGGGTACCGTGGCACCGGTACCGACTCTCCTGAATTATATAGAACGCTCGGCGTTGCGATGCCAAGCAGCTCATCGCCACCATGATATATATATATATATATATATATATATATATATATATATATATATATATATATATATATATATATATATATTTCACATTGTATCTTTAGATATTGGTGTGTGCTGTCATAGGCACCCAAAAGTAATACCTTAACCTCTAAAACTTTATCATTCTTAAATCCAAATTTCAATAGTTTTAAGTACAATATTTTATTATTTAGCGTCCAAAATTCTGTTAGTCCAAGTCTTGATTATTTTAGTCCAATCCACTTAAATCCAATTAGAAAAATTCTTGTAGTCCAAATTCTTGACCCACTTAATTCTTATGATCTTGTGCCTTAAAATTTACTATTCATATGACCTTCATTCCCTCCCCTCCTCACCTCACGCAGCCAACAAAATTTGGTAAGAGAACCTTCCTCTCCTTCAATTTGGAAATTCACGTTTGATGTTAGAACATCAATTTCTAGCATCAACAATATCCCAGCTGAAATTGAAAATTCATGTTTGATGCTAGAACATCAATTTCTAGCATCAACAAGCCGAAACCCTTCCATCATCACCGATTGCAACAAGCTGCAATCGGGTTCACCTCCACCATCACCAAATTGCACACACTCACAAGCTGAAATTCATCCCACAGTCCAAGCAAACGAGCCACCACGCCCACTCCACCATCTCCAAACACTACCATTTGCAACCCCTCGAGGATGGCCATACACCAACCAATCGACAACCACCACTACACACCAAATTAGCCACAAAACCAAGAAATGACCTAACCCATAAGCTTACCTCGTTTCCTGACCCATTTCGAGACTGATTATTAGCGAAAAAACTCAAGAATCCGAGCCATTTGAGCCTCGGTTAGCTTTCGAACCATACACCAAAAACCCCATGCCGCCTCTACCCACGCACCGACGCCACCACACGACGGTGGCACTGACACCGACCGTCTGGTCGGTGGCAGAATCGAAGGAAGGGGCAGAGCCCCTTCTCGTCATTGCTTCTCTCCTCTTCGTGATATGAGAGAGAGAGAGAGAGAGAGAGAGAGAGAGAGAGAGAGAGAGGAGTGAGATATATTTTGTATATTTTTATTTTTTTTGGAAATTATCCCTTAAGCCTTGGTGTGCTGTCGTAGGCACCTAAAAATAGTCATTAAACCTTTAAAACTAATGTAGTAATGGAAGTAAGGGTCGATCCCACGAAGAGTGTGCAATTCAACAATTTATGCTTCGTATAACGATTGTGAGGTTTTGTTTATAACGAAATCAATCTTATAACAAATAATAATGTAAATTAACGAGTTGTATTAAATCAATGAAATGAGTCTTGATCAAAGTCAACTTCCACCATTGAAGATTTATAACAATTCATCAATCCACAAAGAATAATCAATCCATATTCACAATATTCATCGTTGGAATAAATTCTTATTTCTCCTTAATTTTAGTTAATCAGAAACCAGCGTTCTAATTAACCTTAATTATCAAATAATCTCATACCAGCGTTAAAGATTCAATTTAATAACAGCTTTATACACTAGAGAAATCGATGAATTAGATAGTACAAACACCAGTGGTTGCATTCAATCTATTTAAACATTCTTCTTAAGATTCAAAACATCTGTCGCAGAAAATTATCAAATCCTAGTGCATCACAAGTTAAATGATTCAAACAATTACGGATTTGAAATTTAACTTATCTATAGATTGCAATATATGAAAAACTAATAGATCTCTTAGCACTCAAACATGACAATCATAAAATTATGCATAGAAAAATATTCAATACTGAAAATATAAATTAAACAATGAAAATCGGTGAATCTCACAGTTATAATGGTTTCCAAGTCTTCGGTATCCTTCAATCAAACACCAAGAGTTAGTTACACATGATAAATCTAAGAAAAATAGAGAGAAAATAGGTTGGAGACGTTCTGGTACATTCTAGGGTTTTAAAATATGTATTTATAATTGTTTCCATAGGTAGTTGACTTAAATTGGGAGACCAGAATTTCTGTATCGGAAATGAACCATGCGGCTGCATGGTTTAGAGGCTTGCGGCTGCATGGAACAAATGAACTTGGCCCTCAAACTCTTGGTAATGGTCTATGCGGCCGCATGGTTTTACGAAACTTTCTCCCGATAGCTTTCAGTATTTTGGTCATATCTTCTTTTCTCGATATCAGATTGAGACGATTCAAGATGTATTGGAAAGATAACTCAAAGGTCTACTACTTTTCTTCAAACATCATCTTCCAATTCAATATTTTTCCATATCAAAAATGGGTTTCAATATGAGGCTGAAAATCAGTGTATAACTTTTCGATTTGAAATTGATGTGTGATCATACTTTGACGATATTTCATCCCTTTGACATCTTCTTTCAACCAATTGACTCTCAAATCTTCATCGTTCGGTTTGACACAATTTTTGTGTATTTGCACGCTGGTCCTTAAACTTTCATTTCCTTTCACTTTGGTCCATTTCACCTATTTTTTCCAAATTACGCTATATCCATCAAATTGCTACCTAAACCAAACTATGAGATTAATAAGTATATTTTGGCAAAAAAAATCATACGAGCGTATTAAATAAAGAGGCAAAACTATGCATTTTACATTTATATAAAATTCCCCCACACTTAACTTTTGCTCGTCCTCAGGCAAAACTGAAATTTAATTCCCCAAAAACACCAGGTCGTAATGTTATGAACATAGAACAATCAAACATCCTCAAAACACATAACACATCATGAATAAATATTCCCACACAACTTATAATCAATTAGCAAGCATTTTCATATGAAGATGGAGTAAACTAAACATGTAGACCCTCACGGATATAAGCACTCAACTCTCATGTGTTTAAAAGGTAAGCGTTTCGCTTAAATTCATTCCAATGGAGATGCTCTACCATATGCTTTCATATCTTCTCATTCGTCACCCCTTAGATCACATGCTTTACAAGAATCATAAGGACTTTTTAATGATTGTAATGTGGCTTATGATCAAGGTGGGAAATATTTGGGTATGTGACTCAAGAGCCATCGAAACTAGTGGAGTAAGGATGAGTAGATTTAACTCAAACATATACATAAGACATGTAAAACCAACCACTCCACATAATAGCTTATTCATTTTGCATCTATCCCAAACAAATCGAACTCTTTTTTGAAATGTAGGAAAAGTTATGAATATAAATCTTTTTCGATATTAAAATCACTCTCCACCACGTATTTTATTTTTCTTTTTCTGTCTTTTCTTTTCTTTCAATCATTCATTTTTTTTTCTTGCACAATGTAAACTTCAAATTATACACCAATAATGGACCTCCCTGAATTGACATAGAAAATTTGTTCCAATTCACCAATAATAGCACTGCCATAAATCTTGATACCCCCACACTTATTTTCTTGCATACCCACACTTCTCATGATATTGAACAATACTCCACTAGCTCTAAGGGTTGGGTAAAGACATTGTTTTTATAGTTTAGAGCTTGCAATGTGAGTTTATACAAAGAAAATGCAGTAATACTCAAGGGGCTCAACAATGAAAAATTCAATTATAGGGTCGACTATTTGGCTAATGAAGCTCATTTATGTGACAAAGATGGCCTTAATCATGTTCATGTATGCATGTGTCAATGTGATCTTGAAAAGAATTAAGGCAAGTTCTAAAGAATCAAAATCATGAAAGAATATCACACATGAAAATAATGAGACTGTTATGGATGTATGAGTCTAAATGTTCAAAAATCTCACCGGCTTTTGTCTACAGAATTTAGTTACTACCATCCTTAAAGAAAATAACTCAACTAATTAACTCTAAGTTGGATGATTATTAATTCAATCATGTTATGAGTTCTTCAAAAGTCTAATTAATTCTTGCAAATAGCATACACAACCAAAAAATCATTTAACTCTCAATTCATTTTCTTGAAAAATCATGCAAAAATTTGTGAAATTAAACTCACTCAAAATTTAAATGCAATAAATCTAAATATCTAAATCCCCTCACCCACACTTAAAACGTACATTGTCCCTAATCTAAAGTGCAATGTAAAGAAAAGGACAAAAATAACACAAAATAATAAAGGAATGCGAAAAACAAAAACAAAAACAAAAATATAAAGGAACGAACTCTCATTGGGTTCCCTCCCAATCAGCGCCTTTGTTTATTATCTTTGGCTCGACTCAATGTTTTCTTGTTTAGCCTGGGTCTATCATGGCTGGCTTCAATCTTCCTTGCAGTGCACCAGTCCATTGGGAATGATAACTGGCAGTGTTTCTCTACCTCTATGGAATGTACACTTGTAGTGACTGGGGTAGGGCTTCAAATCTGGAATGAAAGTCTGCAAAACAAAAAGTAGAGGTCTTTTGTTAGAAATTGGTAATATAAAATAAGAACTGTTACCTGACTTTGGAAGATCATTTAATGCTGCCACAGTTCTTTGTAACTCTGTGTTTAAAGCCAGCTCCTCTTTTTTCTTCCCAAGATGTTCATTAATGACAGATTCCCATTCATTTTTAGCAGCAAATTTGAAAACATCATGTGCTAATTGATCAATTACATCAATAAAATGAACATGATTACTAAATTCGTGAAAGATAATCGTGAAGAGAGTAGCCATATGATTGCTAATAAGAAAACCCAATCCGTTTGATGCCATGAGTGTCAGGGTTACGGTCACTATAGGAATGAATGTCCTAACTTGAAAAAGAGTTCTAATAATGGTAGACGTAAGGCTTTAGAGTGACATTAAGTGATGATGAATCGGATTCTAGTGTTTAGAGTGATACTTCTGGTGGTGAAAATAATCATAAGTTCATGGCCTTCACATCTATAACTACTATAGAATCTGATAAGGAAATTGATAAGATTGAAAGTGATGATGAGAGTGAGAAATCTGAGGATGAACCTGACATTAACAAATCTTATCGTGAACTATTTGAGGAGAGTCGTAAGATTAAAAAGATCAATCAAGCTATTTTGAAGAAGTTTAACGAACTTGAAAGAGAAGGAGAGAAACTCATAGGTGACCTTTAGGACTCTTCCAAAAGACTGAACGAGTTAAAGCTTGTTAACGAAAATCTAGAAGCCAAAATTAAATGATTAACAAACGATCTTGGAAAAACCAGTACTCAACTCCAATCATTCACGAGTGGCTCGCAGAAACTTGATAATCTATTGGGGATGAACAAGCCTGCTGGAGATAGGCATGGTCTGGGTTATGTTCATGATGGTAATACTACTGTCAGTACATCTAAGACCACATTCGTTTTGACTACTAACAAAGCCCGAAAAATTGTTTACCCTGAACTAAATGGCAAAAATGACTTAGGATCGAGACCTTCTAGACAACGTAGGGTAAATCGTCCCACTTAGCAACAACTGTCGAACATGATCGAATTTAGGTTTATTCCCACCTGTCACCATTGTGGTACACTGGGACACACAAGACCTAAGTGTCGTAAATTCGTGACTAGAAGTAAAAATCAGGATGTCTCGAGCACAGTTAACTTCCTCGCCAATCAGGTTAGCTACTTAACTAAGATGAGAGCATCCATGGTTCTTCATGATTTGTTCCTTAGGTGGATGCATATGCAGTCCATTAAGTCCATTCATTCGTGCATGCATCTCATTTATTTGTGTTTTGTTTTATTTCGATTTGTATTTGTTTCAGGAGAGCTTTGGAAACTGTAGCTGGGAGTGGTGTAGGAACACTGAATCCAGGAAAACTGTTGGAATTGCAGTTAGGAGATCAGATAGTACGTGTCGTCGTCTAGGCTGGTAGATTGTAAGTTACAAATCGTTTATAGTGGATTGTTGACTGGTAAAATGCCCGGAGTTTTTACCTTGTTGGGATTTTTCCGTGATCATAACATGTGTTCTTACTGTTTTCATTATTAACTATATTACCAGCGGTATTTTAACATAGGTTAAATTGACTTGTATGCTTAATCATCTATATATAATTAATTGGTGACATGTTACTAATTAATTAATATTTTTAATTCCGCATAATATACCTATTCACCCCCCCTCTAGATATTGTTAGGGTTGAATTACGTAACTTTCAAAAAGGAAATATAGGTATTTGGCATTCAAGAGGCCAATTCTTGCTTAGTGGACTACTAATTTTTGCCTGCCTTCTTAGTAATCATTTTCTCTATTTATATTTGGTTTTCCTTCCTAACTGATTCTGTAACTGTATACATGGCTGCTCTTCCACCAATTCTCTATACTGTCCTTGCTCATTTTTTGTGCCTTTGGTATGTCACGTGGATTGCGGGTCTATCATTACTTCTCCCCATGAGACTCACCTTGTCCTCAAGGTGAAAGGAAGGAAATTGTTGCTCGCTTAATCATGTCGCACCCCAGTAGTGCCTCTGGTTTAGCCAACATCTTTAACTCTTCACTTAATTGGCTATGTACTTCTTTCACAGCTTGCACTACTCCCTCTGCCTTGCGTAACTAGGATTCATGGAACACATGATGAATGTTACATGTCGAAGGAAGAATTAGCTTATAAGCAACCTGACCAATCCTCTAACCCACTGTAAATGGACCATAAAACCGTGGTGCTAACATTTCGCTAGGTCGTGCGGCTAAGGATTTGCAACGGTATGACCTAACCTTCAAATGTACAAGATCACCAATAGTGAACTGAAAATCTCTCCTTTTGGAATCAGCTATGCTCTTCATCTTTGCCTGAGCTCGTAGTAACTGTACTTTTAGTTTCTCTAGAATCTGATCCCATTCAAGGAATTGTTGCTCTTTTGCTAAATCTAGGGTGGTCCTTTTGTTAAACTTTAGTAGAGTAGGTGGTTCTCGCCCGTATACAATCTAGAATTGAGTAGTATTGCTTGTTGTGTGAAATGAAGTGTTATACCATAATTTGCCCCAATGCAACCAACTGAACCAAGACTTAGGTTGCGAAAGAGTAAAGCAGTGCAAATATGTTTCTAGTGTGTTATTTAATACTTCTAATTGTCCATCGGATTAGGGATGGTAAGCCTTACTACGAATGAGCTTCGTACCTTGTAAACAAAATAATTCCTCCTAAAAATGGCTTACGAATACCTTGTCTCTATCCGATGCTATGGAACGGGGTATCCCATGTAGTTGCACCATTTCTTTCACAAAAACTCCAGCCACCGTTGCCGTAATGAAATGGTGCTCAAGTCCTATAAAGTGTCTGTATTTGCTTAATCGATCTACCACTGCCAAAATTGTATTCATATTTCCCAATTTCTGTAGACCTTTGATGAAATCCATTGCTATGTCTTCCCAAACTTGATTCGAAATAGAAAATTGTTACAATAAACCCCCCAGTGATAATGCTATATACTTGTTTTGTTGACAAATTGCACTTTGGCTCACATACCTCTAAATATCAGCTTTCATTCCTTCCCAATAGACATTGGTGACGATATGTCTGTATGTTTTCAGAAAGCTTGGGTGTCATTTACTCTTATTGTTGAGTCCATTTTGTAACATCAATAGAATCAACGTTGACCCCTTGGCAGAAATAAACGCCCCTTACACAACAGCTAGCCATTCACTAAAGCAAAATCTGGTATGTTAGAAGGATCTTACGTGAGCTCCCGAATAATATTTTATAGCTATAAGTCTACACGGACCTCTTCAGCTAGAGTATCTAGTTGTACTACTACAGGAACATATATTGCCATTAACTCGGTTGAAGAGCTGATGCGGGAGAGGGCATCAATAGCCTTGTTTTCAATTTTCTGGACGATATTGAACCTCAAATTGATAACCTATTAATTTGAGAAACCATTTCTTATAGTTTGAGTTCACTTCCCACGGCTCCAATAAGAACTTAAAACTTTTTTGATCCATCATCACATAGAATTTGTGACCAAGCAAGTAGTGCCTCCATTTTTGCACTGCAAACACGATTGCCATCCATTCCTTTTCATACGATGATTTTGCCTTCCCTTTCAAATTGAGTGCACGGTTAAAGTATGCAATAGGATGCTGGCCTAGCAATATCAAAACTCCTAAGCCAAAACCTGAAGCAGCTGTCTCTACTACAAAGGGGCTGCTGAAGTCCAGAAGGGTAAGGATGAGAGCTGATATCATGGCCGTTTTTAGTTTTCTGAATGCTTGCTCTGCTTCCTCATCCTAGTGAGCCACAAGAATCCCCATAACTCTCGCAAAGAATGGGGACTAGACCAGTCTACCATGGCTTGAATTTTTGACTTGCCTACGACCACAACCCAATACGAAATGCAGTGCCCCAAATATTCAACTTCTGGCTGGCCAAAACTACATTTCTTGTGATTGGTATATAACAAATGGTGTCTTAGTAGCTCTAAGACTCTCCTCAAATGCTCTACTTGAGCCTCCAAACTTCGACTCAATACTAAAATGTCATCAAAAAATACTAGAACAAACTTCTTCAACTGTTCTTTAAATACTTCATTCATGAGGGACTGAAATGTGGTAGGTGCGTTTGTCAACCCGAATGGCATTACCAAGAACATGTAATGCCCCTAAACGTTATCTTTGGAGTATGCTCAAGTTTGACCTGAATTTGATGATAGTCCGCCTTTAGATCGAGTTTAGAAAAAACTGTCGCCTAGTGTAACCAATGTAATTCATCCAATAATTCGTCAATCATCGAAATGGGAAACTTATCTGGTATTGTTACCTTGTTTACGGCTCTATAATCTATACATAAATGCCACATTCCATCTTTTTTTTTCACCAATAATATTGGACTAGAGAAAGGATTGGTTCTTGGCTTGATAATTCCTGCAACTAGCATCTCTTTGACCAATTTCTCTATCCCATTTTCTGAACATGTGGGTAGTGATATGGCCTCACACTAACAGAGGTTGTTCCATGTTGCAAATGGATGGTATGATCCTTATCTCGTTGCCGGTGCAACCCCATAAGCTCTTCAAAAACCTCGCCAAATTCACTCAACACCTCTGTAATCTTTGCTGGTGTTTCCCTCTATACCTTTCCAAACACGACCCCCATACTACCTAGTTCAAGAAGCACACACTCTCATCCTTCCCTAAAGGCTTTCATCATAGCTTGCAAGGTGACCAAAGTTTTACTCAAGCTTGGATCCCTTTACAAAGTCATGGTATTACCCCGACTTCGAATTTCATCATAAGCGTTTTCCAGTCAACCTTGGCCGGGCCCAAAGACAATACCCATTTTATCCCCGATTTCACATCAGAGTTCCCCAGGTCAAAGGGAAGGAAATCCTCGACTATATTAATATTTTGGAGGGATAATAACACCCCATTGCATACCCCCACGCTTTGCACCGCCATCCTCGTACCCACGATCACCCAATATCTTGTTGTATCTGTTCTTTCAAGTCCAATTTCTATACTAATTAAGTTGAAACAAAATTATGACTAGCCCCACAATCAATTAGTACTACCACCCCTTGACCTGAAATTACCACTTTCATTTTCATGGTTTATTGTGGAGTGAACCCTAACACTGAATTCATGGACAGTTCCACCACCTCTCATGTAGTTGTTTGCTCTCTTTCAAATGATTCTTCCCTCAACTCCTACATTCCTAACCCCTATTCCAACTCTTCATCATGAACCAACAGAACTTGTAATTCCTTGTTCTTACACTTGTGCCCAATAAAGAATGTCACAGCGGAAACAAAGTCCTCTCTCACGCTTGCTCTTGAACTCAGCTTCATTGAGCTTTTTAAATTTTGAAAACGAGGCATCTATAGGAGGGGGTTTCTGGTCTGATCGAGATCATACCTCGCAGACTGGTGTTTAGGGCGGTGTGAACATTTTGTCGGGGTGGAGGGTTTTGCCAGTTTGTGTTTGGGACTAATTTGTTTCTTATTGGATCAGACCTACCGAAAGTTATAACGCCCCAAAAATTTCACCAAAATTTCAATTTCCTTGCGGAACGATAAAATAATATTCTTTAAATAAAAATAATTGGAATATTCATAATTTTAAACATGAAAACATAAACACTAATTTAATAACTGTTTTCGAACAAATAAAACTGACTAATAATTTAAAAGTAAAAAAAAAAAATCGTAATGTTTTATCTCTTCAATTCCTCTTGGCAGTCGCATTTACCATCCCGCTACTGTTCCAATCGATCTGAACTAACCTGTAAAATTTTGTAAGAGTGAATATTTAAAAAAAAAAAAATACTCAATAAGATAGTGTAGTTTCCATACACAATTATATAACAATAAAATAAACACTTCGTACCACTCTTCTCTTATGGAGTATATCGGTCACCAAGTAACACACCCATCAAGGTCATCTTAAATTTCCATAGAATCTCATATCTTTTAAAAAAGAACCCGAATGTTCACTAGCAATTAATGCATAAATTATTAAATATAAAAGCATAAGGAAACAAACAACTTGCACAAAAGTATCTTATCTTGATTGATCAAACGAGCTTTTAAAAAAAATATACTAGGAATTTACAGCTACTTTATATGAAAGCTGCAGTGTAAAATTCTTTGGTGGTGAATTGTGGGACAATTGTACACTATTTATAGTAAAAAAAAATATAGTGGTTGAGTCATGGTACAATTGGAATGGAAAATCGTATTTATCAAATTGAATAAGAATTGAATTTTTAGTAAACAAATCATAATATGACACGTGTACATAAAACATATCACAACAAAATGTGATTCTAATCCCAATACGTGATAGTGATGACAACTTTTGACTTCGACATGTTCAACAAATGTTAGCTCTCATCTCACTTCATAATTCATGTAGTTCTCGATAGCAATTTGAGCACGTTGCAATTATGTTGGGCTATTCCCAGTCATCCTAGTTGTTTTTTCCAAGTCCTAATCATGTGACAAGTATAACTTCAATTTTTGCTAAAAAAAAATTAATTTTTTACATGGATTACAATTTATTTCATCTCATAAAAAAAATTCAACTAACAAGTCATGCGAGGTAAGCATACTTATAAATTCCATAATATGAGGCAAGATGCTAAAAAAAATATGTCACTTCATACTCGGGAAAAATTGGAGAGTGGTCGAATAGTGAATGCTAGGTGCCAAAGATCCTTTATAACCTTGTATGTTTAAAACTTTAAAAGTTTATGAAAATGCCCCTTCCCCCTTTCAGAAATTTTCTAAAATAGGATCTTCACGAAATGAAAGTTTCTAAACTATAGAATATTCTTAAATTTGGAAGTTTTGAAATATCATTTTTCGTCTTGTTAATTTGAATAACGCGCAATCAAAATGCTTCTAGATGAGGAGGGGTCACAAACAAACGGCTTAAATCTCAAACTCTTCTTAGACAGTTTAAGTCTTATTGACAAAGCCTGTCAATCTTGTGAATACTCAAATCAAGAAAACTCAAACAATAAATAAAACTTGAGAATTCTTAAAATATGAATTTTGTAATTGGTAAAATTTAAAATACCACCCAAATGTAAGAACTAAACATACAAACATGTACAATCATAATTTTAAGTCAAGTTTTAAAGAAAAAACTATTATTTAATTACTTAAAACAATTATAAATATCATTTATTTAACAAAAGAAAAGAAAAATCTGTAAATAGCAAGAACAGTTACACGTAAGGTTCCTATGAACAGTGTCGTGTACTGTTTACGTGAATAGTAATTTTTTTTTACGAAGTCTACAGGAAGTAAAACCTTTGCTCTGGTACCAAGCTGTAACGCCCCAAAAATTTCACAAACATTGGAGCGTTACCAAAATTTCAATTTCCTTGCGGAACGATAAAATAATATTCTTTAAATAAAAATAATTGGAATATCCATCATTTCAAACATGAAAACATAACCACTAATTTAATAATTATTTTTGAACAAATAAATCTGACCAATAATTTAAAATTAAAAAAAAAACTTAATGTTTTATCTCTTCAATTTCTCTTGGCAATCGCATTTACCATCCCGCTACTGTTCCAATCGACCCGAACTAACCTGTAAAATTTTGTAAGAATGAATAATTAAAAAAAAATATCCAGTAAGATACGTGTACTTTCCATACACAATTATATAACAATAAAATAAACACTTCATACCACTTTTCTCTTATGGAGTATATCGGTCATCAAGCGACACACCCATCTAAGGTCATCTTAAATTCCCATAGAACCTCATATCTTTTAATAAAGAACCCGAATGTCCACTAGCAATTAATGCATAAATTACTAAATATAAAAACATAAGGAAACAAACAAATTGTACAAAAGTATTTTATCTTGATTGATCAAACGAGCTTTTAAAAAAAATATACTAAGAATTTACAGGTGCTTTATATGAAAGCTGCCGTGTAAAATTCTTTGGTGGTGGATTGTGAGACAATTGCATACTATTTATAGTAAAAAAAATATAGTGGTTGAGTCATGGTACAATTGGAATGGAAAATCGTATTTATTAAATTGAATAAGAATTGAATTTTTAGTAAACAAATCATAATATGACACGTGTATATAAAACATATCACAACAAAAGGTGATTCTAATCCCAATACGTGATAGTGATGACAACTTTTGACTTCAACTACAGTTCTAAAAAAAATCCCACATCCATCACGTGGCTATCCCTCATCCAAATTCAATTTGATTTAAAATAAATAAATAAATATATTACAATTTCTTTGAACTTCAATATCTCGAGCCTAATTTACATGATTAATTACGAGTTATCCAACGAGCCCCATATTGATATACTTTTCGTCGCTTTAACAATATCTAAATATTTAGCCCAAAATTTGATGTTAACACATATATCACTTTAGTCCCTCAACTTCAAAATATTAAAAATATGGCATGTAAAATAATTAAATTCTATTCTAAAATTTTCGGGCATTTCAAAAGGGGCTCGCCACATCAGATTGTTTTCTTCAATTCGTTGGGCTAGCTCCATGATCTGAGATTTCAGCCTTTATTTCCAATCTTAGCCCATTTATGAAATGGCCATCTAAGATGGTGACAAGTGTGTTTTACACACGAGTTTTATACCAATTTAACTTAATTGTTGGCTTAATTTTTTTATTATAGAACGTTTTCAATGTGTTTGATAGTGTTGTTTGCAAGGTATAGTAAAGAGATGAAAAATGAGGTGATGGAACAAGCAAAGTGGGAAGAAAGACAGATAAATGGTGCCTAAGAGCTATACAAGTAGTGCAAAAAATTTAAGAAAAAAAGAAGGAAAAAGGCAGCAAACTTGCTGCAGTAGAAGTTCTACAGCAAGGCGCTGCCACTATAGCGCCTAGGCGCTGCCTGGAAATCTGATTGCGGCTCCTAGGCGCTGTAATGCCAAATTTTAGTGTTTGTACAAGAAAAAAAAGGTGTTCGTTGCATACTCCATGCCCAAGGCGACGAACTTGAACCGTTCGACTCAGAGATAGAACATATCAGACGAAAATGTAAAGAACACAAACAACAACAGTGATATCAAATGGTAGATGATCAAAATATTCCAATTCCTATTCAGCCAATGAGACATGCTGCCGCAAGAGTACCTGTACCACCTGATCAGTAGCAGGAGCGAAGGAAAATAAATGAAGGAGATTTGCCTGTTTCAATGTTCCTAACACCTATAGCTGCACCTGCGCGCTCCAGTATCCTGTATCCAGATTTCGGAATAAACAATTTTTAGATAAGGGCAGAATGGATCAATTTGATGAGCAATACTCTCCAATTCTACGGATTGCCTCATGAAAATCTGAATACACACATCTCCAGATTTCTCCAAAATTATCAAAATTTCCATGCTCCGGGGGTCAATGAAGAGGCTATTAAATTGCATTTATTCCTATATACACTTAGAGATGCCGCATTGGAGTGGTTGGACGCCGAACTTCATGCAAGCATTACTACATGGGAAGACCTTACCAGAAAATTCTATAACAGATTCTTTCCACCTGCAGAAGTAGCTAAACTCAGGTTGGAAATTCAAACCTTTCAATAGCAGGATGGAGAGAGCTATCATGAGGTATTGAACAAATTCAAAGAGTTAATGCGAAAATGTCCAAATCATGGAATCCCAATTGGTAATCAAGTGCAATTTTTCTACACCGGGTTCTCACCACTATCAAAATCTCGGGTGGATTCCTCTATGGGTGGATCAATAATTGGAAAATCAGTACAACAAACCCTGGATCTATTTGAGCTAGTATCCACTACATACTCAATATTTTCATCAGAAAGAGTGGTATCGCCAAGAGCATCTAGGATGTATGAACATGATAGCACAACATCTACAAACGCATAGATAACAGCCTTAACAAAGCAAGTAGAGTTATTGGTGAAATCACGAACAAATGGAGCACACGCAGTAATGAGTGGTCCATCATGTGAAAACTGTGGAGCTAATCATTCAACATAAAACTGTATGTCTATGGGCTTTCCCGAGGAATAGGTCAACTTCATTCAGAATGGCTTCCGAAATTCTAACCCTTATTCACAAACATAGAACCCATGATGGAGACAGCACTCGAACTCAGATGGTCTGATAATCAGCCAGCGAATGTTCAAAATACTGTCTAGCAAAAAAAAAAAAAAAAACCAAGTCTGGGGGAGATGTTTAACCAATATATGCAAAAGACAGACAAGGTGTTCCAGTAAATCAATATGAATTTCCAGAATCAACAGGCATCGATCAAGAAATTGGAAATACAAATCGGTTAGATAGCTCAACAGCTTGCAGAACGGCCATAAGGGACATTGCTAGACAATACAATGATAAATCCAAAGGAACAAGTGCAGGCTATTACAACTAGGTGTGGAGTACAACTACCTAAGATATATGTGAAAAGGCACGAGAAAAAGAGGTAGAAGTCGAAGGGGCGCCTGAAGACGAGAAATCTGCCACAAATGAAAATAAAAATGAAGAGAAAGAAGAACCATATACCAAATCCCGTCAAGGCCAATGTGCCACTGATTTCATTTCCTCAACGGTTGCAGAAAATGAAGTTAGACAAGAAATTTGGTACGATATAGTAAAATTCCCTGGATCGTTTAATTTATGAGGTAGCTTTTTTAAGAGAATTGCACTGCATTCCTCTTTCAAGCATAAAGTCTCATGCTGAAATTTTCAAGAAACTACATATAAACATCCAGTTTGCAGATGCAATTGCACAGATGCCTTGTTATGCAAAATTTCTGAAAGAGATCATAGCTAACAAGAATAATCTAGAAGAGCATGAGACTTTATGCTTGAACGAGAAATGCAGTGCAATTCTCCTAAATAAGCTACCTCATAAATTAAAGGATCTAGAGAGTTTTACTATATTGTGTGCCGTTGATTCTAAGTATTTTGAGCATTCTTTATGTGATTTAGGTGCTAGTGTTAATTTGATGTCACTCTCTATGTACAAGTATCTTAGATTGGGGAAAGCTAAACTTACAACAATCTCATTGCAACTTGCTGATCGTTCTATCAAAAGGCCAAAGGGGATCATTGAAGATGTGCTTGTCAAAGTTGATAAATTCATCTTCCCGACAGATTTCATTATATTGGTCATGGAAGAGGATTCAAACATTCTTCTAATCCTGGGAAGATCATTCTTGGCTACGGGAGAGCTCTAATTGATGTCTACGATGGAAAAATGATTCTTCGAACGGACAATGAACAAGTCATTTTCATTATGTTCAAAGCAATGAAACACCCGTTGACTTCAGATACTTGCTGCCAGGTAGATGTTCTTGATGAGCTTGTGGCTGATACATTTAATGTAACATATCCAGAAATTGTACGTGAAGCAGACAATGTAAATATGATAGAGCAAAGTAAAAGGGAACAGAATGTACAGTAAGTTTGGCAGAACAACCAATTGGACAGAGACATTGGTAATACGAGTCTCTTGGTTCCAACCCTACACCACCAGTACTTTCAGTGAAGAAAGCGCTGACTCTGGAGTTGAAACCCTTACCCTCTCATCTCCATTATGCATATTTTGGGGACTCTACAACTTTTCCAATAATCATGGCTAATGACATGATAGAAAAAGAATAAAATAAGTTATTGGGGATACTTTGAGAGCATAAGACTACAATTAGATAGACTATAGCTGATATTTAAGGAATAAGTCCTGCTCTTTTTATGCACAAAATATTGATGGAGGATGATTCTAAGACATATGTGGAGGGGTAGCGTAGATTAAATCTAACTCTAAAGGAAGTAGTAAGAAAAGAGGTGCTGAAATTGCTCAATATAGGAATTATCTATCCCATTTCATAAAGTTCTTAAGTGAGTCCAGTACATGTGGTGCCTAAAAAGGGTGAAATTACAGTAGAAAAGAACGAGAACAACGAACTGATACCAACACAGTTAGTAACAGGATGGAGAGTGTGTATATATTATAGGAAGCTGAATAATGCCACCAGAAAAGATCACTTCCCATTGCCCTTTATTGATCAGATGTTGGAACAGTTAGCATGTCATTCTCATTATTATTTTCTGGACGGATATTCAAGGTATAATCATATAGTAATTGCTCCAGATTTCCAAGAGAAAACAACCTTCACATGTCCTTACGGTACTTTTGCCTTTAGAAAAATACCATTTGGTCTTTGCAACGCACCCCCAACTTTCCAGTCATGTATGATGGCAATATTCTCTGACATGGTTGAGAAGTACATAGAAGTATTAATGGATGATTTTTCAGTGTTTGGAGACTCATTTGATGACTGTTTGGAACGTTTATCAATTGTTTTACAAAGGTTTGAAGAGAAAAATCTGGTGCTCAACTGGGAAATGTGTCATTTTATGGTAAAAGAGGGGATAGTACTAGGTCATCGAATTTCATCATAGGGTATTGAAGTCGACAAAGCAAAGATACATGTGATTGAAAAGTTGCAGCCACCTACCTCGGTCAAAGGGATTCGAAGCTTTTTAGGTCATGCAGGGTTTTACGGACGATTTATTCAGGACTTCTCGAAGATTTCTAAACCCCTATGTAATCTACTGGAGAAGGATGTGCCATTTATCTTTTCTGATGAGTGTTTAAGTGCTTTTAACACTTTAAAAGAAAAGTTAACATTTGCACATGCTATAGTAGCACCAGATTGGAAACTACCCTTTGAACTCATATATGATGCCAGTGATTTCGCGGTGAGGGCCATGTTGGGTCAATGAAAGGGAAAGGTTTTACATGTCATCTACTATGCCAACAAAACATTGACAGATGCTCAGATCAATTACACAACAAAGGAAAAAGAAATGCTTGCAGTGGTATTTGCCTTCAACAAATTCCGTTCGTAACTAATAGATTCAAAGGTGATAGTTTATACAAACCATTCAGCTTTGAAGAATCTATTCGAGAAGAAATATGCTAAACCCAAGTTGATTCAGTGGGTTTTGTTACTACAAGAGTTTGACATTGAAATTCGTGATAAGAAGGAGACAGAAAACCATGTATGAAAGTTTGACAATTTGGATATCAATGAAATTTTTTCGGATGAAAAACTTCTGCACTTGGAAAAGGCTCCGTGGTATGAAGACATTGTTAATTACTTAACAAGTGGGCATGTGGATCTAGACTTCACTTATCAGTGGAAGAAGAAACTTCTCCATGAGGTAAAATTTTATTACTGAGATTATCCACATTTATACAGAAAAGGGGCATATCAAATTATCAGAAGATGTGTGCCAGAGGATGAGATGAAACCAATACTTTCCAGGGTTCATGCTTTGGTGTATGGAGGATACTTTGGCCCCACTAAAACTGCAGCGAAGGTGCGTCAAAGCAGTTTCTATTGGCCAACATTATTTAAGGACTGTCACAGTTCTACAGATCTTGTGATAAGTGTCAACAAACAGGTCACATTTCTGTCCGTCACGAGATGTCCCTAAACAATATTTTGAAAGCGGAGTTATTCGATGTTTGGGACATTGATTTTATGGGACCTTTTCCATCATCCTATAATAATCGATATATCCTAGTAGCAGTAGATTAAGTCTCCAAATGGGTAGAAGCAAAGACGTTACCCACCAATGATGCAAGGGTAGCGGTAGATTTCATAAGGAAAAATATATTCAATTTTTAAGGATCTCCATGAGCCATCATCAGTGATGGTGGAACTCACTTCTATAATAGGTTATTCCAGGTGATTCTTGCTAAATATGGAGTACAATATCGAATAGCCACACCATATCACCCTCAGACAAGTGGACAGGTTGAAACATCCAACGGCAGTTGAAAAGGATTCTGGAACTCACGGTGAATGCATCTCGAAAAGATTGATCCAAAAAATTAGACGATGCTTTGTGGGCCTATCGCACCGCTTACAAGATGTCGATTGGAATGTCACCATACTGAATGGTATTCGGTAAAGCTTACTACCTACCAGTGGAATTTGAGCACAAGGCATATTGGGCATTCTAGCAGTTGAATATGGACCTTGAAAAGGCTGGAGAAACAAGAATACTGCAGCTTCACGAAATGGAAGAGTTCAGAAGAGAAGCTTATGAAAATACATCTATCTACAAAGTAAGGATGAAGCAGTCGCATGACAAAAACATTCAACAAAGTATTTTTAGTATAGGGGATCAAGTACTCTTGTACAACTCTAGACTTCAGTTGTTCCTTGGAAAATTGAAATGAAAATGGTCCGGGCCTTACGCAGTATCCCGAGTGTTTCCTTATGGTACAGTTGAATTATACCACCCGACAAAGGGCAATTTCAAGGTTAATGGACAACGTATCAAACACTATGTTGAAGCCTTTTCCACCACTAGAGAAAGCTTTGTCCTCACCGTTCGAGAATGATCGCAGCACCGAGTCCAGCTAATGACTTTAAAAAAGCGCTTCTTGGGAGGAAACTCAAGCTCTATCCTTTTATTACATAGTTCTTAATTTTTAGTTATTTCATTCATTGTCTATCATGATTGACTTATTCATATTATTCTCATTGTATTGTAGGACATACTCAAGTTTGGGGTGCCAACAATAGTGAAGAGAGATTGACATTCAAATCATCGAGATGGAGATGATAATAATGCCATGAGTGGGTAATTTGAGGTAACAGTATCACACACGATTTATTTTAAAATTTTTTTACAGTAACATAGCGCCTACTTTTTTTTATAGTAAATCAGCGCCCAGGTGCTGCGACGTTCGTTTTTAAAATAAACAAAATTGCCCCCTACACATTCCTAATTTTAATTTCTCACTCTCCATTCCCTTCTTCTTTTCTTTTCTTCTCTTTCCCATCCCCATTCTCCACTACATCCTCTCATCAATTGTTCTTCTTCTTCCACACAAACTCACCACCAACACACGCACACACGAGTTTGATTTTAAACATTGTACTAGTTGTGCTTTCTTCTCCCCCCATCCAAGCTAAGGACACAAGGTAAATTTTAAATTCCTCTTTATGCTTTTTGCTATTGGATGAGTCCATTGCGGAGTATTGTGTTTTTTTTTTTTTTGATGGGTATGGTGATTGGGTCTCACATTATTGCATCAATGTGGGAACTTTTGTGCCCACTAACTGTTTGATGCTATGCCAAATTGAACTTTCATGCCCACCTCATGCTAATTACATCATTGTATTGTTTCCTTTCCACTCGAGAATGTTTTTCGTAATGGCCTTTTATGAACACTCACTTGTAGCACATCTATATCACTTCACACACATCCACATACATCCAATTTGGGTAATTTTGTTGTGTTGATTTCGTGTGTGTGTGTGTCATATATTTGATGCCTCCTATGTGTTCGATGCCTTGCCATGATTGTGGAATTGTGTGCTCATTCTCATAGACATCATCTACCTTGTTTTTGCTTACTGAAGAGCATCTTGGCTACTTTTGGCGTTTTGCTATAATTTTCCTGTTGTATTTGTAACTTCCTCTGCTAATAGGTTCCCATTTTCTATACATGTACAAGTACAATGCCTCCTAAAAAGAAATCCAAGGCCGCAGCTTCATCTTCCAGCTCCTTTGACAGGAGTTAGTTCATTAGTGCCGAAACTTCTAAACGATATAACAACTTGGTTGTGCACAAGAACTTTATATCGGAGAGGGGATTTGAGAATTACATGTAGGAACAAATTGAACAGCGTCATCGGGAAAACTTTGCCATGCAGCCACGACCAGCTTTAATCCCTGTCATTCGAGAATTATATGCCAATGCCAAGGAATACGGAGACTTTCGGGTATTTGTGCGGGGCAAATGGATACTGTTTGATAGAACCTCCATCAATAGGTTCTATAATTTACCAGACATTGAGAAGGATGAGTATTCTTGACTGCGTGAGGCGAGGGTCGGTCTTGACGAAGTCATTGGAATTTTGGCCAAAATTGGGACTTCTTGTAAGCGATCAAAGGCTGATGTGATTAATGTCCTAGCCTCTGGATAATCTAAGTGAGGTAACCAAGGAACGGGCAACCCTAAATTATGCCATTCAACATGACCTATCCATTCATGTTGGCCGGATTATCCATAATAACATCCTTAATACCTTGCGCAGTTCGACTATGATGCATTTTTTTATATCGCAAGTGTACGATATCGTAACAAGTAATATAGTGAACCTTTAAATCCGGATTATGGTTCCCACGAGGACTATATTTTAGGTCTTAATTAGATTTTTCTAACTCTTATTTGACAAAAACAAGTAAATAATTATGATGATTTTGACTAACTACTTTTAACAAATTGAAAGTATAAAAAAATTGCAAACAATGGATAATTGGAGAGATAGATATGCGATGAATATTAGGGCATAACAATTTCATCTATTGATCACCTTTATTCTTAATTCAAGATTCATAACCTAATATAGTGTTCGGTCGAATTCTTCTACTGTATTCAATTTACCCCTCTCGAGTTTTCATTGAGCCTATTTAACTAATTCAATTCCATATCTCTATGCGAATTAATTTTAGTTAAACGAAACACTAGATCTAAAAATTCAAATTATGACCGCAATAATTAATATAGGTATCTCTACACGTTATACTAATTTACCGAATTCTATTATATGGTCTAAATCTAAAACTCACCTCTCGATTCTTAAGAGATTCACTTAATTATCAAATTATTGATCATGTAATTTAATGCATTAAATTCATAATAAAATCAACATATAAATAAATAAACCACATAAATTTTGAATATAAAAATAAAAGATCACAAGTCGACTAAATTGTTTTCCCTAATATAAAAATCAGTTATTCATACAGGGAGAATAAAAACAAGAAAAAGTGAAAAGAAGTCACCAAAAATTGATCAAACGTGAAAATTTCTGGTGTTTGCACTTTTCTTTTCTTTTTCCCTTTCTCTATCTCTTCTCTGCCTTTGACTTTTCCTCCTTCTCTTTCTCTTTCTCTTTCTCTTGCTTTTCTCTTTTCTTTCATTTTCTTCTTTCTTTCCCTTTCTTTCTTGCCTGCCACATTTTTTTTTGTTTTTCCTTTTCTCCCTTTTTTCTTCTTTTCCTGGCTTTTCTCTAGTTTTTCCCAGTCTGCTTCAGCGCCCCCACTTTTCTTTCTTCTGTACGTGTATATATATATGATCAATCCCCCCAGCCGCCAATGAATTCAAGTGTAATTAGAATTACAAGCTAATTGAGGTCCAATCCAATTAAAAGAGGCCCATTACCACAATATAAATCTCAGCCATCAATTTCTTTCTTCCCAAGAGTCCACGTGTTTTTTTTGCTTTTTTTTTTTAATTCCAATCCAAGTCATCCCATCTTTAGAATAAATGCAATTCAGTCTTTCAATTTCTATAGTGCAGACTTTAATCTCCAAAATTGCAGATTTCATTCAATGTCGGCATTCTTTCTTTTCCAATTGCTATGAACGAGTGCATAACTAAAACAAAAGAAAATTAACCTAAGTTAAGTAAAAATTAATAATTTGACGAAATAAAAGTTTAGTAATTTGATCCAAATAAGTGCACAAATTGCACTTATCAAATACCCTCAAACTTGAATATTTGTTTGTCTTCAAACAAAAACTAACACTTAACAAGTATACAAACAAGCAATGCTAATTACCTAATTGATAGTCAGTCAATCAAGTAAAGCAATAAAATTTAGCTAGCTAACCTGACTTTTTATCTCAGGATTGAAATCATAATATCAAATCTAAGCAAAGCTTCAAAATCACAATACAAAAATTAAAATTCATTTTTCCAATGTGTATATATATATATATATATATATATATATATATATATATATATATATATATATATATATATATATATATATATATATATATCCTCATCTTTCTAGCTTGACAAAATTTCATCAATTGCAGTTCAACATTGCAATAAACAAGGATTCTCCATTAAATTTGATTGCTTCAATCTCTAGGCTTCAACTAAGCAAACAATCTCTTATCAAAAGTTTATTTTTCTTAAACAGGTGTTTGGGACTGAATCAAGGCATTTGGTGCATATTCTGTTTTGTGCACCTGCTTTTTCTGATATTTTTTTCATAAGAGTAATTTTTTTTCTCTTTATTTGAAGCATTATCTCCCTTAAACTTTCTAAATAACTCATGTAACAAGTTTTTGACCGATAATTCCCAAGTCAGATGACCAGAGGACACCAGGTTTTAAAGACCCTTACATGCTTAATTGCTCGAGTCATAAAGGCTACGAAGAGAAATTTTCTAATAATTTCTTTTATTTTTTATTTATTTTTATGCCTTGATTAGTGCAATGTCTCTCATTTAACACAAATTCAAGTAAAACGACATCCAACTTGAGATTTTCATCCAATTGCATCCCATTGACTTTAAACAATCCACAATAGTGAATCCTTATTTATCTCAACATCTCCCTACAAAAGTGAAATCCCCTCAAACTATTCTAAATTTGGTCCAAGAATGTAAAATTCAATGGTTTTGAGTTTAGCATCTATGGTCCACTATTTCAACCTATTCAATTATGAAATCAACTCATTCCTACACAATGCTTAACTTAATTCATGTACTGAATATATATCAAATTTCACATGGAAAAGCAAAAATTAATCTAAGTATGCAACTTATTCACCATTCATAGATCAATTTATGATTCAATATGTTTTTCATTGCAAGTCAGGCCAACCAACTCACACAAGCACACAAAAATAATTTTTTTTTTTGACATTTTATTTTCAAACATTTTTTAAACCAATAAAAGCACACAAAAACATATATATAAAAAAATGAAAACGCCTGTTTTTCACCCCCACACTTAAACTAGACATTGTGCTTATTGTCTTTAATCATAAATCTGCATATAAAGGGGTGGGGAAGAAAATGAAGAAAATGACTCCCCTGATATGGCATGTAATTCAATGGCTAGCTTTCATATTGGTCATATTGGCTCATTGGTCAATTTTGGTGTAAATGTTCCGCGACGTCATGTTCCTGAAAAATCAAATAAAGCATTAAGATCAAATAATTGGAACAAGTGTTACTTAGCTCTAACATCTACTAAATCAACTAGCATATCGAAGATCTAAGAAGAAGAGGGATATGGATAAGAAGTCACAAATAAACTTAAAATAAGTTAAACTATCATAAAACTCAAAAACAGAATAAATAAAAAAGAAACCAAGCTTGGGTTGCCTTCAAAGAAGCGCTTCTTTAACGTCATTAGCTTGACTATGTGCCATGTTTATTTTAGAACGGCTAGTTCAATGCTTTCTTTAGCGGTGGGAAAATCCTCTACGTAGCGTTTAATGCGTTGTCCATTAACCTTGAAATTTTCCTTTGTTGGATGGTGTAATTCAATTGTACCGTAGGGAAACACTTGGAATATCGTAAAAGTTCCAGACCATCTTGATTTCAATTTTCTTGGGAACAACTTAAGTCTGGAGTTGTACAAGAGCACTTGATCTCCCACTCCAAAAATTCGTTGTCGAATATGCTTGTCATGCCACTATTTCATCTTTTCTTTGTAGATGGATGCATTTTCATAAGCTTCTCTTCTGAATTCTTCTAATTCGTGAAGCTGTAATATTCTAGTTTCAACTGCTTCAATGCCCTGTATGTCTTGTGCTCAAACTCAATTGGTAAGTGACAAGGTTTCTCGAAAACTATTCGATATGGCGACATTCCAATCTAAGTTTTGTAAGCGGTGCGATAAACCCACAAAGCATCATCCCATTTTTTGGACTAATCTTTTTGGGATGCATTCACCGTGAGTTCCAGAATCCTTTTCAACTATCTATTGGATGTTTCAAGTTGTCCACTTGTTTGAGGATGATAGGGTGTGCCATTCGATGTTGTACCCCATATTTAGCTAGCACCACCTTGAATAACCTATTACGGAAGTGAGTTCCACCATCACTGATGAGGGCTCTTGGAGCTCCATAGCGATTGAAGATATTTTTCCTTATGAAATCAACTACTACCTTTGCATCATTGGTGGGTAATGCCTTTGCTTTCCCCCATTTGGATACGTAATCTACTGCCACAAGTATATATCGATTGTTATATGACGATGGAAAAGGTCCCATAAAATCAATGCCCCAAACATCGAACAACTCCACCTCCAAAATATTGTTTAGTGGCATCTCGTGGTGAGCAAAAATGTTACATGTTCGTTGACACTTATCACACGATCAGCAAAAACTGAGATAGTCCTTCAATAATGTTGGCCAATAGAAATCGCTTTGAAGCACCTACGATGTAGTTTTAGTCGGGCCTAAATGCCCTCCATACACCGATAGGTAAAATCTGGATCCACATGCCCACTTGCTAAGTAATTAACAATGTCTACATACAAAGGAGACTTTTCCAACTGCATAAGTTGCTCATCATGAAAAATTTCATTGATATCCAAGTCGTCAAACTCTTCAACCTGCTCCAGCCTTGATAAGTGATCCGCGACCTGGTTTTCTGTCCCCTTCTTATCATGAATTTCAATGTCAAACTCTTGCAGTAATAGAACCCATCGAATGAGCCTGGGTTTGGCATCTTTCTTCTCAAATAAATATTTCAAAGCTAAATGGTCTGTGTAGACTATCACCTTTGAACCAATCAGATAAGAACAAAATTTGTCAAAGACAAATACTACTGTTAGCATTTCCTTTTCAGTTGTTGCGTATTTGATCTGAGTATCTGTCAATGTTTTACTGGTATAATAGATGACATGCAAGACCTTTCCCCTTCGTTGACCTAGCACTGCTCCCACTACGAAATCACTAGCATCATACATGAGTTCAAATGGTAGTTCCCAATTTGGTGCCACTGTAACAGATGCAGATGTTAACTTTTCCTTCAAAGTGTTAAAAACATGTAAACATTCATCAGATAAGATAAATGACACATCTTTCTCCAGTAATTTGCACAGAGGTTTTGTAATCTTCGAGAAGTCCTAGATGAATCGTCTGTAAAACCCTGCATGACCTAGAAAACTTCGAATCCCTTTAACCGAAGTAGGCGACTGCAATTTTTCAATCACTTGTATCTTTGCTTTGTCGACTTCAATGCCCTGTGATGAAATTCGATGACCCAGCACTATCCCTTCTTTTACCATAAAGTGACACTTTCCCAGTTGAGCACCAGATTTTTCTCTTCACACCTTTGTAGGATAAGTGATAAACTATTCCAGGCAGTTATCGAATGAATCTCCAAATACTGAGAAGTCATCCACGAATACTTCTATGTACTTCTCAACCATATCAGAAAATATTGCCATCATACATCGCTGAAAAGTTGCAGGTGCATTGTAGAGACCAAATGACATTCTTTTAAAGGCAAAAGTACCATAAGGACATGTGAATGTTGTTTTCTGTTGGTCTTCTGGAGCAATTGCTATATGATTATACCCTGAGTATCCGTCTAGAAAACAGTAATGAGAATGACCTACTAATCGTTCCAACATTTGATCAATAAAGGGTAATGGGAAGTGATCTTTTCTGGTGGCGTTATTCAGCTTCCTATAATCAATGCATACTCTCTATCCTGTTACTAACCGTGTTGGTATCAGTTCATTGTTCTCGTTTTTCTCCATCATAATTTCACCCTTTTTAGGCACCGCGTGCACTAGACTGACCTAAGAACTATCTGAAATGGGGTAGATAATTCCTACATCGAGCAATTTCATCACTTCTTTTCTTACCACATCCTTAAAGTTGGATTCAATCTGCGTTGCCCCTCCACCGATGTCTTAGACTCGTTCTCCATCAAGATTTTGTACATACAAAGAGTAGGATTGATACCTCGAATATCAGCTATAGTCCATCCAATTGCAGTCATGTGCTCCCGAAGTACCCCCAATAACTTATTTTCCTCTTCTGCTGTGATGTCATTAGCAATGATCACTGGCAAAGTTTTAGAGTCTCCCAAATACGCTTAACGGAGATGAGATGGTAAGGGTTTCTCTACTGAAGGTACTGATGGTGTAGGATTGGAACCAAGAGACTCGTATTCCTAATGTCTTTGTCCAATTGGTTGTTCAACCAAATATACAGTACATTCTGTTCTCTCAGCATTTGTTGCCTATGATAGAATGGCTGGATGTGTTGCTTCAAATGTATTGGCCACAAGCTCATCAAGAATATTCATTTGGCAACAGTATCTAAAGTTAATGGGTGTTTCATTGCCTTGAACACATTGAATATGACATGCTCATTGTCTACTCAAAGAATCATTTTTCCGTTATATACATCAATAAGTGCTCTTCCGGTTGCCAAGAAAGGTCTTCCCAAGATTAACAGAATATTTGAATCCTCTTCCATGCCCAAGATAATGAAATCAGCCGGGAAGATGAACTTATCAACCTTGATGAACACATCTTCAATAATTTCCTTTGGTCTTTTGATAGACCTATCATCCAATTACAATGAGATTGTTGTAGGTTTAACTTCTCCTAATCCTCGAGACTGGTACACAAAGAGTGGCATCAAATTAACACTAGCACCTAAATCACATAAAGAATGCTCGAAATAATTTTTACCAATGGTGCACGGTATAGTAAAACTCCCTAGATCCTTTAACTTAGGAGGTAGCTTTTTTAGGAGAATTGCATTGTATTCTTCGTTCAAGCAGACGATCTTTGCATTCTTCCAACTTTCTCTTGTTAGCCAGGATCTCTTTCATAAAGTTTGCATAACTCGACATTTGTGTAATTGCATCTGCAAACGGAATTTTTATATGTAGTTTCTTGAAAATCTCAGCAAACTTTGCAAATTGCTTATCAAATTTCCTTTTCTGTAACCGTTGAGAAAAGAGAATTGGTGGCACATAGGCCCTGACGGGACTTAGTGCTCTAACTGTAGATGGTTCTTCTTTCTCTTCATTTGTCGCAGATTTTTCTTCTCCAGGTGCCCCATCAACTTTTACCTTTTTTTCTCGTTTGTCTTGCCTTTTCACATGTATCTCAGGTAGTTATACTCCACCTCTAGTCGTAATAGCTTGTACTTTCTCCTTTGGTTTAATCATTGTATTGTCCGACAGTGTCCCTTGTGGGCGTTCTGCCAACTGTTGAGCTATTTGACCGATTTGTGTTTCCAACTTCTTGATTGATGCTTGTTGATTTTGAAAATTTGTATCGATTTGCTGGAACACCTTATCTGTCTTTTCCATATACTGGTTGAACATTTCCCCCAAATTTGGTTTATTCTCTTGCTGAACATTATTTGGAAGATTTTCGGGCTGATTCGCAGACCATCTGAAGTTCAGGTACTGTTTCCATCCTGGGTTAAAAGTTTGTGAATAAGGGTTGAAAGTGCAGGAGCCATTCTAAATGAAGTTGACCTGTTCCTCGGGAAAGCCCATAGATATACAGTTTTCAGTTGAATGATTGGCTCCACAGTTTTCACATGATGGGCCACTTATCACTGCATGTGCTCCTCTCGTTTTTGATTTCACCAACATCTCTACCTGCTTTGTCAAAGCCGTTATTTGTGCTTCGTAGATGCAGCGCTATCCATTTCATACATCCCGAGTACTCTCGGTGGTACCATTCTTTCTGATGAAAACATTGAGTGTGTAGTGGCAATTAGCTCAAATAGATCCAATGTTTGTTGTATTGATTTTCCTATGATCGATCCACCCGCAGAAGAATCCACTTGAGATTTTGACAGTGGTGAAAGTCCGGTGTAGAAGTATTGCACTTGATTGCCAATTGGAATCCCATGATTTGGACACTTTCGCATCAGTTCTTTAAATTTGGTCCATCATACTGTTGGAAAGTTTGAATTTCTAATCTGATTTTAGCTACTTTCGCCGGTGGGAAGAATTTATTGCAGAATTTTCTGGATAGTTCTTCCCATGTAGTAATGCTTCCATGAGATTCGGCGTCCTACCACTCCAATGCAGCATCTTTAAGTGTATATGGGAATAACCGCAATTTAATAGCATCTTCATTGACCCCCAGAGCATGGAAATTCTGATTATTTCGGAGAAATCTGGAGATATATGTATTTGGATTTTCATGAGGCAACCAGTAGAATTGAAGAGTATTGCTCATCAAATTGATCCATTCTGGCCTTATTTGAAATTTGTTTATCCCAAAATCTGGATACACGATACTGGAGCATGCAGGTGCTGCTATTGGCGTCAAGAACATTGAAATGGGCAAGTCTCCTTCATTTGTTTCCCTCCACTCTTGCTGCTGATCCGGTAGTGTCGCTACTCTTGCGGCCAATTGTCCAATTGGCTGAATAGGATTATGAATGTTTTGACCGTCATCCATTTGATGTTGTTTTTGTTTGTGTTCCTTGTGTCTTCGTCTGAAAGTACGTTCTATTTTCGAGTTAAACGGTTCAAGATCGTTGCCTTAGGTACGGAGCATACAACGAATACTTTTTTTTTTAATAAAAGTAAAATCAAATAACAGTTAAAAAAAATAAACTAAGACTAAAAGTAAATAGTCCCCGGTAACGACGCCAAAAACTTGTTGCATTTTTTTAAATTGCAAGTGTACGATATCGTAACAAGTAATATAGTGGACATTTGAGTCCGAATTATCGTTCCCACGAGAACTATATTTTAGGTTTTAATTAGATTTTTCTAACTCTTATTTGACAAAAACAAGTAAATAATTATGATGATTTTGACTAACTACTTTTAACAAATTGAAAGTATAAAAAAAATTGCAAACAATGGATAACTGGAGAGACAGATATGCGATGAATATTAGGGCATAACAATTTCATCTATTGATCACCATTATTCTTAATCCAAGATTCATAACCTAATGTAGTGTTCGATCGAATTCTTCTACTGTATTCAATTTACCCCTCTTGAGTTCTCATTGAGCTTATTTAACTAATTCAATTCCATATCTCTATACGAATTAATTTTAGTTAAACGAAACACTAGATCTAAGAATTCAAATTATGACCGCAATAATTAATATAGGTATCTCTACACGTTATACTAATTTAACGAATTTTATTATATGGTCTGAATCTCAAACTCACCTCTCGATTCGTAAGAGATTTACTTAATCATCAAATTATTGATCATATAATTTAATACATTAAATTTATAATAAAATCAACACATAGATAAATAAATCACATAAATCTTAAATATAAAAATAAAGGATCACAAGTCGACTAAATTGTTTCCGTAATATAAAAATTAGTTATTCATACTGGGAGAATAAAAACAAGAAAAAGTGGAAAGAAATCACCAAAAATTAATTAAGCGTGAAAATTTCTGGTGTTTGCACTTTTCTTCTCTTTTTCCCGTTCTCTTTCTCCTCTGCCGTTGACTTTTCTTCCTTCTCTTTCTTTTGCTTTTCTCTTTTCTTTCATTTTCTTCTTCTTTCCCTTTCTTTCTTGCCTGCCACGTTTTTTTTTTGTTTTTCCATTTTTGTTTTTGTTTTTGTTTTTCTTTTTTTGGCTTTTCTGTAGTTTTTCCCAGTCTGCTTCAGCGCCCCCACTTTTGTTTCTTCTATACGTGTACATATAAAGGATCAATCCCTTTGGCCGCCAATGAATTCAAGTTTAATTAGAATTACAAGCTAATTGAGGTCCTAATCCAATTGAAAGAGGCCCATTACCACAATATAAATCTCAGCCACCAATTTCTTTCTTCCCAGGAGTCCACGTGTTTTTTTTCCTTTTTTTTAATTCTAATCCAAGTCATCCCATCTTTAGAATAAATGCAATTCAGTCCTTTAATTTCTATAGTGTAGACTTTAATATCCAAAATTGCAGATTTCATTCAATGTCGGCATTCTTTCTTTTCCAATTGCTTTGAACGAGTGCATAACTAAAACAAAAGAAAATTAATCTAAGTTAAGTAAAAATTAATAATTTGAAGAAATAAAAGTTTATTAATTTGATCCAAATAAGTGCACAAATTGCACTTATCAGACTACAGGTGGCTTGGGGCACCCATAATTGATCTATGAACTCTGCTTGAGAGGTGGGGTTGTCAGCCACCCGTCTAAAGAGGTAGTGCACCCAAAAGCGGTGATTACAAGAGAATGTACATGGAAATTCATCAGTCGGCTAGGGTTCCCCAGTGCACCACCCCCTGGTCTTACGAAGGACTATCTTGATCATGTAGACCACCTCCGACTAGCGAACCTAACATGGACCTTGTGGCACAGTTTAATGTGATGTAACTGCAGTTGAATTTGATGCAAAACACGATGTATGAGTAGTTCCATTACCAAAATGAATTCAACACGATCCTGGCTTCAATTTATTCTGACCGAACTTTTCCTCAACCGACTCTACTACCTGATCACACTGCAAACCCAGCCACACCTCGTGAGGACACAGACGACGACAAAGACAATTAGTATCTTCTCTCAAGTAAGTATTCCTTCCATTCGTGCCATTTCACATTGAAGACAATGTTCATCTTAAGTTTGGGAGTATATATTTTGCCTATGTTGTTGGTGAGGTTACGCATATTTATTTTGTGTTCTAAGTGATTTGTGTGTTGTTAAAACTAAAAAAAAAATTTTTTTTTGTGTGCTTGTGTGAATCAGATAATCTTGTTGCTATGATGAACATAGTTGAGAGCATGTATTAGTTTGTAAATGGGGATAAATCATGTGCTTCAGTTTAAATTTTTGCTTATCCATGATAAACATGACAATAATTATGCACTAAAATGAAGTATAGCGTCGTACAAAAACATGAAGGTTCATATGCTTAGGCTATGGATGACCTAGGTGCTTAACCCCTTAAACCATGAGTCACAACATCCCTTGACCATATATATATATTTGGAACGTGCTAACGGGTGAAAGAAATGGTTTAGGATTGTGATGATTCAGTGCATGTAATAAGGTATGTGTGGAGTGTGTCGACGTTCGAGTTTACGCTTGGTGATGACCAATTGCTATGGATCTAACCCCCATATATTTTGCTTTTCTTTTATAGAAAATAAACAAATGTACTAAATTAACTTATGTCTCACATCAGCACCTTTTTGACTTGAGTGATTAAGTCTGTAGGATATCTTGAAACTTGGTATCCTTTGGTATTCAAAAGTCGGGGAGTTACAGACTAAAAGCTCGCTATAGAGTTCAAGAAGAGAAAAATGGGTGAGATCAATAATGGGTTGAAAAAGAAATGCAAGAGTGAAAGAAAGAATTCATTGTTGGGGGCTTAGATGACTAGTAGGTTTGAATCACCTAGTATAATCTAGTTTGTTGAACACTCATTATTGGGGAAATCACCACATGAATAAATTGTTGATATTGCCGGTTGAATGAAACCAAATTAGAAAGGTGTAAAGAAGTAAAATTAAACTTAGGAATACACCATGGTGAGAGCATAAAAGAAAACAAGTTTGGGGGTATGTGAATCTCACGAGCGAAGAAAGGAAAGAATTGTCCATTAAAGGGTTGAAATTGAACCGACTCGTGAATGTTCGACGTTACACTTGATTTTTCACACACAAATCTGTTTGCATTGGATAAGTGAAAGTTTAGCTCTTGTATGGTAATTTTGAAGTCATTCATAGATGGGATACAATGTTCTCAGTACTGAGTTAAATTGCAAGCTATCCGACTAAGTTAGTGTTTATCGTTTCTTGTTGATTTTCTTTGTATATGTTGTTGCTCAAGGACTAGCAAAATGTTAAGTTTGGGAGTATTTGACAAGTGTGTTTTATATCAATTTAACATAATTGTTGGCTTAATTTTATGATTATAGAACGCCTTTAATGTGTTTGCTAGTGTTGTTTTAAAAGTATAGTAAAGAGATGAAAAGGGGGTGTTGGAGCAAGCAAAGTGGGAAAAAGGACAGAAAAATGGCGCCCAAGTGCTAAAAATAAAAAAAAAATGAAGGAAAAATGCAGCACAGCAGCGCCCAGGTGCTGCATTTTACCCAGCAGCAGAAGTTTTACAGCAAAGCGCTGTCACCATAGTGCCTAGGCGCTACATCGCCAAATTTTAGGGTTTGTTGTTTAGGCCACGAGAAGCCCAGAAAAAGACTACATCTGGCTAAGGACGTGTACAGAACTATAAATAGACAAAATAAGGCACGAATCAGGGGTTCCAAACATTGAAAAAGGAGAGATACAACGAGAGATCGAAGAGTTAAATCAAGAGACGAAATTCATCACGAGATTCAAGATTAAAGAAAAGTCTGGAAGCGGAAGAAGACCTTGGTGCAATAGTTGATTCTTTTCCATATCTTTATTCAATTAATCCGGTGATGTACTCAAAGATATTTATTTGTTTTTCGTTTTACATTATGCGTAACTAGACGTTAAATTATGGCAAACAATGTAGTCTTTTGTGATCCTTGATTCTTTTATTCAAAGATTTCTATGGTTTATTCTTTTATGTGTTGATTTTATTATGATCTTATTGCTTTGAATTATCTGGACAATAATTTGATGATTACTTGAGTTTCTTACGAATCGAGAGGTGAGTTTGGGGCTTAGATCGTATAATAAAATCCGGTAAAATAGTATAACGTGTAGAGATACGTATATTAATTATTACGGTCGTAATATGAATTCTTAGAACCATATTTTGTTTAACTAATGGTAATTCACATAGAGATATGGAATTGAATTAGTTAAATAGGCTCGATGAGAACTCGAGATGGATAAATTGAATACAATAGAAGAATTCGACAGAACACTACATTTGGGTAGAATCTTGATTAAGAATTAAGGTGATCATTAGATGACTTGTTTTGCCCTAATATTCATTACGTATTCGAAATCTTTTATCAATCATTGTCTGCAATCTGCTCATACTTTCCATTAGTTTAAAGTAGATATTTCACGGAGAAAAATATTCACAACTATTACCATTCTTTATTTGTCTTTTTATCAAATAGGAGTAAGTAAAAATAGACTAAGTTTGAAATATAGTCCTCGTGGGAACGATAATCCGGACTCAAAGGTCCAATATATTACTTGTTAGGATATCGTACACTTGCGATATAAAAAAAGCAACAAGTACTATCTGAAGCATCTCCAACTGCTAAAATCTAAAAGGCAATTCGATATTCTATCACTGACCTATATTGTCGAAGAGCAAAGAATCGATCCTCCATGGTATTAGGAATATTGGGCCTAACTCCACCTAATAAAATCGGCTTATTAGGAGAGGATTGCCCTCACCTTATTAAGTGGATCATTTATATTTTCCCAAACAATATGGGATTCTAATACGCTCCCTCATGCACAGCGTGGACCATGCCAAACAACCGTGAACAAATCGATATTGGGTGGCACCCAACATTGCATAATTGGGCCTAGCTCTGATACCATGTTAGAAATATTGGGCCTAACTCCACCTAATAAAATCGGATTACTAGGGGAGGATTGCCCTCACCTTATTAAGTGGATCATTAATATTTTCTCAAACAATGCGCACAGCGTGGATCATACCAAAAAAATGAGAAAAAATCGATATTGGGTGGCACCCAACATTACATAATTGGGCCTAACTCTGATACCATGTTAGGAATATTGAGCCTAACTCCACCTAATAAAACCGGCTTATTAGGGGAGGATTGCCCTCACCTTATTAAGTGGATCATTTATATTTTCCCAAGCAATGTGAGATTCTAATATGCCCCCTCACGCACAGCGTGGGCCATGCCAAACAACTGTGAACAAATCGATATTGGGTGGCACCCAACTTCGCATAATTGGGCCTAACTTTGATACCATGTTAGGAATATTGGGCCTAACTCCACCTAATAAAACCGGCTTATTAAGGGAGGATTGCCCTCACCTTATTAAGTGGATCATTTATATTTTTCCAAACAATGTAGAATTCTAATACGCCCCCTCACGCACAGCGTGGACCATGCCAAACAACTGTGAACAAATCGATATTGGGTGGCACCCAACATTGCATAATTGGCCTAACTCTGATACCATGTTAGAAATATTGGACCTAACTCCACCTAATAAAACCGGCTTACTAGGGGAGGATTGCCCTCACCTTATTAAGTGGATTATTTATATTTTCCCAAACAATGTGGGATTCTAATATGCCCCCTCACGCACAGCGTGGACAATGCCAAACAGCTGTGAACAAATCGATATTACTCCCAAAACAATGGTGCCTTCTAATGAAGACCTGAATTGAGATCTCATCAACACTTTGAGTTCCTCCCAATTCTTTACGCCTTTTCTCTTCTATCCCACTGATACTAGACGAGTGCATCACCTTTGATATACAGTTCTGTCGTCTCCAACTTTTCCACCTCCATCAGCTGATTCACCACAAAATAACATTTTGCCATGAAGATCCAATCGTCTGGTTTCTTTCCCAAAAACACAGGCATCTCCAGTCTCCTTCCCTTTAGTTCTGGTCTCCAATTTTATCCTGAACCACCACTTCCGACTCGATTGCTTGTCTCCAAACCTGGGGAATTTTCAGAATGCAAAGTATACTCTGAGTCTTTCCCTCTTTCGACCCCTATGCATTTCCTCCCTCTCTCTCTCCCCTTCCTCCCACTTCGATCTCATGAAGGTAAATTGCTCTAAAATGATTAACAAGTTTTTCTCAATATTCTGTACCCTTTACATCTCCACCTGCATCTTGTCGAACCCAGTTTGCATTCCCTCCATTTGTTCTTGTAGTTTTCGATGAAACCTTCCAACTCTCCCACCCAATCCGATAAATTCACCATCACGATCATAGTGCTCCGATACCAATGATAGGTTCCTGTGCAATTACAGTTTTCCACAACAGATTAAAAGTAGAATTTAAATAGTGAAGCAGAAGAAAGATGGATCAAAGTGGAATTGTATTAGCTAATTCTGTAATGGTACTACAAAAAAGAATTTCTGTAATGCATTAACAAGAAAATGAAATACAGGTATTTGGAATTTGATAGGCCAATTCTCTCCTAGTAGACTATCAATTTCTGCCTGCCTTCATAGTAATCATTTCTCCTATTTATATTTGGTTTTTCTTCCTAACTGATTCTGTAACTGTGCGCGTGTGATGAATTATGGGTGACACTTTTGTTGATTCTATGTCATATGTCACATGTTTTTGTGTTACATTGTCTAACTTATATTTTGTTAAGTTAGACTAGTTTAGTTTGATTTCTAAGATTATGTATACAGTAAGTAATACAGTAAGGTAGTTGGTAGTCTACTTACTTTGTAATCATTTTATCTTTATCTTGTAAGGCTATAAGTATGGAACCTTGTCATACTTTAAAATGTGATTGAAATATCTTTCTTTCCTTCTCTTTGTTTTCTATAAAATCTAACATGGTATCAGAGATATTTAGATCTTAGAAGAATCAAAAGAGTGTTAAGAAATTGAATAGAAGAGGTGAAGAACTGAAAGCAGAGTTTTTCTGCTCAATACGGTGGGAAGGAAGCATATACGGTAAGCTTCAGCATATACGGTAAGCTGCAAATACGGTGTCCTGTGTGATATCCGGTAGAGGCAGTGCATATACGGTAAGCCTCAGCATATACGGTAACTTCAAATCCGGTAAGCTTCATCCTCTGTTCTTCTCTTCTTTCATCAGACTTCAAATCACCTAAATAGAGAGAAAACCAGTAAGAACTTTCACTAACCAAATTGAGTGAGTGAGTGAAATGGCATCTAGTGGATTCTCTGCACCTCTTCTAGCCGCCTTTAATGGAGAAAATTATAATTTTTGGGCCGCAAAGATGAAGGCATATCTTAAGGCCTATGATCTTTGGGAGATAACTGAATCAGGAATTGAACCTCCACCTTTGAGAGCTAACCCCACGGTGGCTCAAATCAAGCAACACAGTGAAGATGTTACCAAGAAATTCAAGGCACTCTCTTGTATTCAATCTGCTATTTCTGACTCGATTTTCACAAGGATAATGACTTGTGAAACAGCTAAGGAAACCTGGGATAAATTGAATGAGGAATTCCATGGTAGTCAAAGAACTAGACAGATGCAAGTGCTCAACTTGAGAAGGGAGTTTGAGATCTTGAAGATGAAAGAAACGGAAGTAGTGAAAGATTATGCAGATAGGTTAATGAAAGTTGTTAACCAAATCAGATTGCTTGGTGAGGATTTGCCAGATAAACGAATTGTAGAGAAGGTGTTGATTAGTTTGCCAGAGAAGTTTGAATCAAAGATCTCTTCTCTTGATGATTCAAGAGACTTGGGAAATATCTCTTTGGCTGAACTAGTAAATGCTCTCCAAGCTGCTGAACAAAGGAGATTGTTCAGGCAAGAGGAGTAGGTTGAAGGAGCTTTGTTTTCAAAGGAAAAGCACAAAACTCAAGCTATTTTTGGTGGTGGAAAGAGGCCACAAAATGAAAGAAAGGATGCTGCTAAGGATCTAGGAAGGAATGTTAACTATCCTCCATGCCCTCATTGCAAGAAGACAGGCCATTCACCAAAAAAATGTTGGTTCAGGCCTGGTGTTCAATGTAGATCTTGCAAGAAATTTAGACATATGGAGAAAGTTTGTAGAAATCAGAAAGAGAAGAAACATCTGTTCTCAGCCATAAACTTCACAGCTTCCAGCAGTCTTGAAAAGTGGCTACTTGACAGTGGATGCACACATCACATGACTGCAAATTCAGATATCTTTGTGGAAATGAACAATGGCTACAAATCAAGAGTGAAACTTGGAAATGGAGAATATGTTGAGGTAAAAGGAATTGGCAAAGTTTCAGTTCAGACACCATCAGGTATAAAATTCATCTATGATGTTTTGTATGTACCTAAGATTGATCAAAATTTGATAAGTGTTGGTCAATTAATTGAGCAAGGCTATACCTTAACTTTTAAGGATAATAGTTGTACAATTTTAGACCAAAATAATATAGAGTTGATGACAGTTGAGATGAAGCATAGGAGTTTTCCTTTGGAGTGGAAAAACATGAGTTCTAATGTATATTCTTGTACTGAGGATGAGTCTAAGTTGTGGCATAAACGGTTTGGGCATGCTAACTACACTTCACTTAAGAATTTGAATGAGTTTGAGTTAGTAGAAAATATGCCCAAGGTGAATGATGATACTTGTGTTTGTGATATATGTCAAATGGGAACACAAACTAGGCTGCCTTTTCCTAAAAATAGTCTAGAAGGGCACTAAGCAAGCTACAGTTAGTACATTCTGATGTATGTGGACCTATGATGACTTCAACCTTAAACGGAAGTAGATACTTTGTTCTCTTCATTGATGATTTAACAAGAATGTGTTGGGTATATTTTCTCAAAATGAAGTCTGAAGTTCCTGCTGTTTTCCAGAAGTTTAAAAGCCTGGTAGAAAATGAATCTGATTGTAGAATTAAGGCCATTAGAACTGATAATGGAACTGAATATACCAGCAATCAATTTGATAAATTTTGTGAGGAAATAGGGATCAAACATCAATTAACTATCCCTTACTCACCTCAACAAAATGGTGTTTGTGAGAGGAAGAACAAAACATCAATGGAGATGGCCAGGTGCTTAATGTTGGAAAAAAATGTGCCTAAAGTTTTTTGGGCTGAGGCTGTGAATACCTCAATTTATCTACTCAATCGGTTGCCTACTAAGGCTTTGGATAGACTGACTCCTTATGAGGCTTGGTATGGTGCTAAGCCAAATATTTCTAATCTGAAAGTGTTTGGAAGTGTATGCTATATGCATATACCAGATGCGAAAAGGGATAAACTAAGTCAGAAAGCTGAGACTGGAATTCTGGTTGGCTATTGTGATAATGCTAAAGACTATGGAATTTATAATCCTAAAACCAGCAAAGTGGTTTCCAGCAGAGATGTTAAGGTTGATGAAAGTTCTTCATGGAACTGGGATTCAAATGTTGTGAACAAATCTGAAATTCAAAGGTTGATTACTAAAAATGAAGATGCTGGTAATGAAAATGAAGGAATTCTGGATGAAGCTGAATCTGAAGGTGAAACTGACTCAGAAAATGAAGTAATAAGGACTAGATCACTTCAGGATATCTATGCTACCTGCAATGCTGCAATTCTGGAACTAGCAAACTATCATGATGCTGCTCAATCAAATGAATGGATAGAAGCTATGAAAGATGAGCTTAAAACAATTGAGAAGAATGAAACTTGGCTACTTGTTGACAGACCAAGAAATAAAAATGTCATAGGAGTTAAATGGGTGTTTAGAACCAAAATGAATGCTGATGGTTCTATCAACAAGTTCAAAGCTAGGCTGGTTGTTAAAGGCTATGCTCAGCAGTATGGAATCAATTTTACAGACACATTTTCTCCTGTTGCAAGACTTGAAACCATAAGATTGTTGTTTGCATTGGCTGCTCAATCAAAGTAGAAGATATATTAGTTGGATGTGAAATCTACCTTCCTAAATGGTCATTTAAATGGGGAGATTTTCATTGAGCAACCTGAGGGCTTTGTCAAAGAAAGTGAAGAAGATAAGGTGTACTTATTGAGGAAAGCTTTGTATGGACTAAAGCAAGCACCAAGAAGCTGGTACAGTAAAATAGATAGTCATCTAAATTGCCTTGGTTTCAACAAGAGTGTAAATGAGCAAACTTTGTATGTCAAGATAGTGGAGGAGGATCTGCTCATTATTTCACTCTATGTGGATGATCTTCTAATCACAGGAAACAATGTAGTCCTGATTAGAGAGATAAAAGATTAACTGAAGAAAGACTTTGAGATGACAGACCTTGGTGAAATGAAGTATTTCCTTGGAATGGAGGTAGATCAGACAAAGGATGTAATCTTTGTATGCCAAAAGAGGTATGCTAAAGAAATGTTAAAGAAGTTCAACATGGAGAATTTCAAATCTGTCAACACTCCTTTAGTGCTAAACTCAAAGATGATGAAGGATGATGGTGCAAAAAAATCTGATGAAAAGGTCTATAAGAGCTTAGTTGGATATTTGCTCTATCTAACGGCTACAAGACCTGATCTTATGTTTACTCTCAATCTGCTATCAAGATACATGCAAGAACCAAGTGAAATTCACTTCCAAGCTGCTAAAAGGGTTCTGAGGTACATCAAAGGAACATAGGACTATGGAATCAGTTTTACAAAGTTAGAAAAATTTGTTCTTACTGGCTTTACTGATAGTGATTGGGCCAGTTTTGCAGATGATATGAAGAGTACTTCAGGCTATGCCTTCTATGCTGGTTCAAGTCTAGTTTGATGGAACTCAATCAAATAGAAAACTGTAGCACAATCCATAGCTGAAGCAGAATACATAGCTGCTACAGAGGCAACAAATCAGGTGATTTGGCTAAGAAAAATTCTGAATGATCTGAAGCACCAGCAATCGGAGGCCACTACGATCCTTTGTGACAATCAATCAGCTGTGGCAATTGTCAAAAATCTGGTGTTTCATGGAAAGACAAAGCATATAAGCATCAAGTATCACTTCATTAGAGAAGCTCAAGAGAGAAAGGAAGTTGCATTGAAGCATTGCAGTTCTGAAGAACAAGTTGCTGATATCTTCACAAAAGGGCTGCTAAAAGAGAAGTTTGAAACACGAAGGAAATGCCTTGGTGTTTCCAACAAAAGTGTCAAGGAGGAATGATGAATTATGGGTGACACTTTTGTTGATTCTATGTCACATGTCACATATTTTTGTGTTAGATTGTCTAACTTATATTTTGTTTAGTTAGACTAGTTTAGTTTGATTTCTAAGATTATGTATACAACAAGTAATGTAGTAAGGTAGTTGGTAGTCTACTTGTTTTGTAATCATTTTATCTTTATCTTGTAAGGCTATAAGTATAGAACCTTGTCATACTTTAAAATGTGATTGAAATATCTTTCTTTCCCTCCTCTTTGTTTTCTATAAAATCTCACAGTGTGGCTGCTCTTCCACCAATTCCCTATACTGCCCTTGCTCATTTTTTGTGCCTTAGATTGCGGGTCTATCAGTGGTATGCAGAGAATGTGATACAACAATACATTGTAGGTTTAAAGATTAGATTGTTTATCATATAATCTCAAATAAGAGAATTTAATTGTGTGAACTTTAGTCAAGTGTCAAACATCATGATATTGCATAAAATTATAGTTGCGTGTTTAGAAGTGGTTTTGATATCAATGACATTTGCATTCTTCCAAAGTTTTAACATTTCTGTTTACTTCTCCACTCTCCCAAAATGCTTGCTAGATAAGCAGAATAAGATATTGATGAATTCTCGTAGTTGCATCCTTATCGCAGTTACATGTTTTCTTCCAAAACAAAAGTTACATGTTTTCTTCCAAAATAAAGGTTGTGAACATGTGTCCACCCTACGAAATGGTTCAGCTGTTGAGAATGCTACTGCAATTATGCAATAAAAAGGCATCCTTCGACGCATAAAAAGGCATCGGTCGACTCCAGGAACTCTGAGATTTGCTGCTAATCACTTTATTGTTCATGAAATAAGCAAGGGACTGAGTGTTATGAGCTTGCATACAAGAATCATGTTAGAATAAACTATTGCTTGGTCACTCCTGCTCTGGCTTAGGCTATTCTTCATATTTTTTCTGATTGAAATTTGATTCTATGAAGAAATTTGGGCTCTGTAACCTGATAACAAGCAAAACACCAGGGTTCCATTTCTGTTGGTTTCTCTAGGGATTCAATATTTTTTCATTCCTTCAACGTATTGTTGGAGCTGCTCTTTTCTTTACTTTTTTTTTTCTTTTTCCCTACTATTTTTCTTATCTTTCTTGCACCCTCATTTTTGTTTTTTCTTTGGGGATTTTCACTTGCAAGAAATACTACTTTTATTTAACGGTTTTGAAAGAAGGAATTTCCTTTGTTAATTGATGTATTTTTTATAATGGAAAAGAGATGAAAAGAAAGTCAATTCGAATCAACATACGAATATCTTTTATGTTTAAAGAGGAACTTCTCTCAAACTTATACACACTTATTTTTAATGCATGTTCATCCCACTAGTTTTGAGATTTAAGAAAAGTGTACCTAGTAATTGTCAGATCACATGTATCTAAGACCAAATGCTACTAGATTGTTCGGTTGCAACTACAACAAATGGTCGAAAATTTTAGTGAGCAAGACATTTTGAGAGAAATGCATATGCCTGATCATCATGATGTGTACTTTCGGATTGCTAGACAACATGAGCTAAAAAATAATTTAAATACTCACAAAGAAGATCCACCTAATTTTAGATTGTTGACTAGTATGTACTAGAATTTATTTAAAATTCACAAAAAATATCCATTTTTTTAAGTTAGTAAAATGTAGTTAATCAAAATTAATAGTCATATCATACGTACCTGGGAATATGCATGCTACATGATTGCTTGTTGAAATTGAAAAATTATGAGAAATCTCACTAGAGAAACTCGAGTGTTCATGTAAGCAAAATTATTTGAAAAAAGTAAGCTCACCTCATAATTTTCATATCTTATATACCTGAAACTCGCTCATGCTAATAGATTGAGGAATTTTAACATAAAAAAATTGCTTGAAATCTATCAGAGAAACTCAAGTGTTTAATTGAGAAAGAAAATTTCAGAAAAGTGTGAATAACTAGTAATCATCATACTTTCAATTGTTGGATAGTATGTGTAAGAATCAGTTGAAAGATTAATAATGAAGATCATTTTGGTTTAATTAGCAAAACAAACTTTAGTTAGAACCTATATACCCAGGGACGGACCCAACACCTGGACTGCGCGTGCTGGGCTCCGCCGGAGCAGCTCTCTGGTTTGTCTTCTTCAATTTTCCAGGCGCCTTTGATGTTCTTTTTTTTTTTTTGTAATTGGATTGGGCCATTTGTTCTAGGCCCAATCCTTAATTATATAACATAGGCCCAATTCCCATTATCCCTTCAATTCAATCCAAATAAATCCCCAAATTCCCAAAATCAATTGCTACATTCCCAATTTTCACCTTCTCCAATCTCTCGACTTGTTGGCTCTTGCCCGTCGCATCGCTATTGCCTGCCGGAGCATCGGTGGGTGAATAGCCATTCGTCCACCACCACCAGTCCAACCACAACCGTCTCTGGAAGAAGAAGAATTTCCCCTGGTTGTCGGTTGATAAATGATAATCACTTAGCCTGGTTAGTTAGGTATACTTCAAAACTTAAATACTTGGTTAGTTGGTTTGGTTCTTCTATAGTTCTATTGAATATGTTTTTATGGACTGTGGTCTGTCAATTTGTGGAGTGTCAAGTGTGGACTATGGAGTGTGGGGGATTAGTTTTTATCATAGTTATTAATTATTATTGAGTACCAAATGGTTATGAATATGGCATTTGTCTTTTCTTGTTTACTCTTACTCTTGGATTGTTTGCCCCTTTTTTTGAGATCGCACATTGTCAACGTTGACAGGTCAACGTCCGTTCGGGCTGAACTTTAATGCTGGGCTAGTCCCTGTATATACCTCATAGTATGTGCTACACGATTGCTTTGTCGAAAACAATAGGAAATTTCACTAAAGACACTGTTTAAGAAATGTGAATGTATGTGATAGTTGTCTATACTTCGGATTGTTGGACATTTATATGTGAGAATTGGTAAATCTCTTAGAAAGGACCATTTTTGTTAATTTCATAGTACCTATATTTTAAAAGTTATAGTCTAAGCATACACACCTGAGACTTGTGCAAACCATGTGATTGCTGGGTTATAACTGCAAAAAAAAAAAAAGGTTAGAAATTGCACTCCAGAAAACTATGGTACATATTAAAATATATGCAAGCAAGCTCCTGCAAGTGGCATATGCAGCTCACACGTTCAACATGCTTCTCTCGAGCTCATTAGATCTATTCCACACCAGCCTGTTCCACATCAGTTTCTTATTCACGTGTTCCAGCTCTTCAATTCTAGATTCTTCTTCTGTTGTTATGTAGTTAGGTTGTTAGATAGTTTTTCTCTATAAATAGACTATATGCTTTGTAATTTCTCCAAGTTGAATGAATTAAATGTTCATTTTCTTCCCTGTCATTACAGCAGGCTCTATCCTTTTTGTTTCTATCTTTTATTTTCGGATTCGTTTCTTGCTGGTTTTAGTTTATGATCATTTCAGCTGTGCTGTGATTTCGTTCCCTTTAGTTTCTCAACAGTACATAAGTGAGTTAGATTTCGAGAGAAGAACGAGTAACTCGTAAGAATACGTACTTTTGAATTGCTAGACAATATGTACAAATTTTGGTTGGAAATCTGAAAAATTAGATTCTTCTAGTTAAATTAGTAAAAGATGCTTTACACAAATTAATTGTCAGATCACGCGTGCCTCATATTATACATGCTATATAATTGTTGGTTTGTACTTGTAAACATGATTGGAAATTTCACCAGAGAAATTGAAGTATTCAAGTGAGTTACTACGAACCGAGCTTGGTGTACCGGTGGGGGTTGACCGAACCCCCACCGGCACCTTACAATAGGGGGGTGGGTGAGAGTTTTTGGGCAATTTTTTATTATATGAAGACATGTGTGAGAATTCGTAGGAAAATGAACAAAGTTCCATTTCGTTAGTAAAGCCATCAAAATTTAGACTAAGATCAATCGTACTTGAGATTGTGTTCTACATGATTGTTAAGTTGAACTTAAAAAACATTATAAGAAATTTCACCGAAGTAACTACTATCTTCAAGCGAACAAAATTGGTTGAGAAAAAAAGTGAAAGCTTCTGATAATTGCAAGATCAAATGTACATTAGACTCTTGTATACTACTAGATTGTTGGGTTGTAGCTGCAACAAATGGTTGAGAATTCAACCTGAAAACTTAAGGGCCTGTTCTCTTTGGTGTTTTCGGGCCATTTTCTGTTTTCAATTTTCCAAAACGGTGAAAACGCGTTCTCTTTCTCATTTTCCAAAACGAATTTTTGAAAACACAAAAATAATTTGTACACAAAATGGAAAACGTTTGGAACGTCGTTTTGGCCGTTTTTAGGCCAAAACGCTCAAAAGTTAGAAAACACGCGAAACAGCTCATTTCCTCTTCTTCCTCCTGTGCGTGAGAGACCAAGAAAACCCCCGCCTTCTTCCTCAACAATCGACCACCACCCGCCACCTAGACCACCATACACCACTACCATTCGATCCCCCTCACCTCCCTCTTCAACCTCTTGTCATCACCTAGCCATGGACTTGCAGAAAATAGCCCCAATCACCACCCAAAATCGTGCTACCAGTCTCGGTTTTCGTAGTATTTCCACCACCGTCGGCCACCGTTTCGATCGTGGATGACCACCACTCTACTCATCTCAACCGGCGCATCCAGTACCACCATGGGTCACCTGCAATTTGTCCAGAATCGAGTGAGCTTGTGAAATTGGATTCCGACTGATGAATTGAGGTGAGGTTCAATACTCTGCATATACTTCTGCAAGTTAAGATGAAATTGGAATTAGTTATTTTGGGGGGGGGGGGGGGTGATTGGAATTGGAATTGGAATCGGTTGTTTATGGCTTTTTCGATTTTGGTTGTGTTGATTAGTTTCCGCCTGAAGCCTATAACTCAACCTCCTTTTTGAACCTTATTTCTCCTTATCTTTCCCTTCTTTCTTGGTTTATAGGAAGTGCGTTGTTATTGTGCATATGCCATTGCATGCGTAAATTAGTTATTCTTTTCTATAATTAACTCCAACTACTCTCTAAAGGAGCATGATACTAACAAGAAGCTTAGCCTGCTTGAATGTGGAATATACCATTAATTAGGTTTTGAGAATTGATATGGGTGAGGGAAGGCAGGTTTAAGAGGATATTTGGTGTGGGGAAAATGCTTTTGAAGTTTAAATAATCTGTTGTGCTTAATCGCTTCAAACATATCATATTTGTAGTTTCTCTGGTGAAATGGTGAATTTCCTTTTGAGGGGAAGTTGGTATTGAAAGTAGAACCTTATCAGATATATAGGTGTATTCTATTGATTTGTTATGAAGATGCCTTATTCTTCAGTGTAGGAGTAGAGAGGTATGACAGGATAATCTGAAACTTTCCTGGGACTGGATAGTAGCAGTTAGATCCAGGGCCGGGGGCATTGCAGTTGAACTTGATTTTGCACATTTGTTTATCAGTCATTGATCATTATATAGAGTTATGCTTCAAGTTGTTTCTTCTTACATTTGACAAGATATATTAATAGCTTTAATCCTGAAGGTATCTCACTGGATATTAGTAGATGAAGAAGATCTAGTTGAGTTGGTTCCTTGTGTGTAAACAAGATAGGGAGAGTACAATTGCTATGTTGCTTCATTTTTCAAGATTAGGTAGCTTGTTGACAATCTTTTATGGCAGTCAGCGGATGAGTGAACCGACCCTTTCATTTTTTTTGCTCAGATTTCTCAACACTATTTTAACAGAATCTTCACTGAGATTTTATGATTTGCAAACTCTTTAGCGCATTATGATCAAAGTTTCATTAGCAATTGTTTTTATAAGGATATATACATACTATGAATTCTTTGTTGATTAACCTGCGTAGTTTATTCAAGAAATTTGAGATAATTATGAAATAACATGAATAAACCTAAATATATAAATATACTAAATGATGGAACCAGGTTTAGAGCTTCCCAATGTAACAATATTCTATGGTTTCATCTTTCAAAGAAGTTAAATACTGATTTGTTGGCAAATTGGACTAGAGTGTCTAAAACTATAAGAATTGTAAGATGTGGTTTTCAGATGACAATCTAGGGATTCTTGGATCTGATCTGTTGGCGGTTTGCTGAAAAAACAATGTTTCAATCACTTTGATATTATTGATTGAATTAAACCCAATTTCTCATATATATTCAGACTACCTTTGTTTTCATCAAATTCACTAAAAAATCCTTTGATGTTTTTCTTTATAGTCTTGATTAGTCTTTCAAATTATTTGTCGAAAATCTTTAAAGACAACTGGAGAGCGGAAGATGTTGTAATAGCTTGAGCTTCTTTCATCAATTTTCTAATATGCCTAGATAATGTTATGTTTAACATATTTCTTTCAGACTGCAAAGCTGACTTTGATCCCTGAGAAAAAAACTAAGGAAAACGAGGATATCTCCATTTAACAAGAAAAGTGGTTCAATGCTGGGAAGAATGGCCACAATGGAGGAAGAGGAGTCTCCAACTTCAACCAGTATAGAAGAGAGTAACCAAGTGGCGGTTACAAGAGCCAGACCACAGAGGGCTAACAGTAGGAAAGCTACATATGTTCTAAGTGATGATGATTCTGAAGATGCTGCTACTGCAGCTGTAGATTTGGATAGTGATGTGGCTGAATATTCAATCAGTGATGTTGCTGATGATGACTCTTGACTTCAATTAAGAATAATAATTCTTGTAGTTAATTTTAGAACACAGCAATCTATACTTGGGAACTACTGAATTTCGTTTATAGCTGGTGAACTTGTTTGCTTCCAATGAAAAGGCAACTTTCTCTAGTGTTTCATGATTAAATCAGTTGGGATTGGATTAATGCATTGCAGAGTTGTAATAGCAAATTCAGTATTAGATTCCTTACCATCGTTGATTCACATTCTTGTTTAGGATGGTAAAACATAAAATTTACATATATTTAATTAAATGAGCTTTAGATATTTTTTGAATCATTGGAAAGCATATTAGTAGTACGAGAATAATACAGTATAGGAAGTATTAAGGAAGAAAAATGACCTGAAATATTGCTAATAATATTGTCCATTTTTTTCAAATATTGAGTACCAAACATGCACCAAATGAATATGACACCAAATGTCATCAATATGGATATCTGACCGTGATAAGATTGATTTCAAAATATTTATTACCATGTCAACTTGAGATTAGTGCTCCTTTTTTTGAAACTTGATTAGGTTTGGTTGTAACCTGGTACTAGTGAATTCTTGTAACAAGTTATGTACAAGGACAAAAACAAGGACTTGCCAAATTTAATTTAGGTTGTATTTTTTATATCTAGGAAAAAATATTTTATTTCAAGATTCACCAATTTCAAATTTTAAATATTATTTAATACTATATTAACATTAAACCATTAAAATTTATTGAATAATCAGACTTTTTTTAATAAAATATTATTAAAAAATTCTCAAAATTTCAAAGTAATCGCGTTTTCCATTTTTACGTTTTCGAAAACAGTTTTTCAGAACGACAAAAAGAACGCATTTTCAGAAATTTCAAAACAAACACTCAAAACACAAAACACAAAACGAATTCAAAACTCAAAATACAAAATTGAAACACAAAGAGAACGCCCCCTAAGTCTTTAGTGAACAAGGCATTTTGTGAAAAGTGCGTCTACTTGGTGGTCATCGTGTGGACTTTCGAATTGTTGAACAATATATGCAAAAAAAAAGGTTTAAAACTCACAAAAGAATTCATTTGGTTAAGTTAGTAAAACCTACATAATCAAAATTAAAGTGAAATCATATGTACTGAGAATATGCCTGCTACATAATTGCTGGTTGAACTAGAATAGACGATAGAAAATTTCATTGGAGAAACTCCAATGTTCAAGTGAGCAAAATGATGATTTCATTTTGTGCACTTATATAGGTCATATCATATTAATAGGATTTCATATCGTCAAATTATTAATTCCTACTTAACTTGCTTTAATTTTCTTTTGTTTTTTGTTATAGACATGTTTGAAGCAATTGGAAAGGGAAGAAGGATAAATTGGCCATTGGATGGAAGTTTGGGGACTAATTCCACACTTTGAAAATTGAAGGATTTGAATTGAAGTAAAAAGGACATGGGCTGTATAAAGACGTGGACATGAGGTCTAAAATGCATATCTAAAATATTGGAGGTCATTGGAGCAAATTACAAATTGATGTGGTTGGGAATATGGATGACAAAAAAACCCTACAAATTGATGTGGTTGGGAATATGAATGTTGCCCCGGGACGGGTTCGGGGCGGGGACGGGTAATGGGGTCTGGCCCGCCCCGTTTAAAAAAAAAATTTTATTTTATTTTAGAATTCAATACTTTAAATGAAATTTTTTATTAGTTCTAATAGAAAATAGCAACTAAAATTATTTGTCCAAATCTAATGAATATGGGTAATAAAAATAAATTATCAAAAACTTAAAAAAAAAAATTAAACGGGGGAATAAACGGGGAATGGACGTACCCCCGCCCCGACTTAAACGGGGATGGGGCGGAGAATTTCTTAGCGGGGCGGGGGGTGGGGAGAGTCTCCCCGCCCCGCTCCGTTGCCATCCCTAGTTGGGAAATCAACTGAATTAATGACTTGCATGAGTAAAATAAATTACTTTAGACGTCTTTGATTGGGTGGAGTTTGAAGGCCATAGGAATTCCCATTAATGAAGCTGGGAATAGGACTCCTAGTGAGAGGAGAAAATGGTCTCCAAAAGAAAAATAATAAAAAATAGTTGGCGGCTGAGGGGATAATAAGGAGAGGAAGGCAGCTGCTTGTTAGAATTCTAATGGGAATAAAATAACTAGCGGCTGAGTGGACGATATACATATAACACACGCTGCCGGCTGAAGGAAGAAGAGAACAACAGAGGCAGAGAAGACATAATATACATGCATACAGAATTATTTTAGTGTAAGGATTCTCGATGAACCTTGTATCATGAATATTTAACTTGTGATTTTATTTCATTTTAAAGTTCAAAGCACATTTTCAATTATTGAATGATTGACATGAATTATTTTTCTCGACAATTAATTAATCACAATTGTATGAATATTGTGGCTTGTTTTGCCATCAAAAGATAGAAAATAAGTCAGACATAGTATTAATTGTCGTATAGTACGATAGGTGATAGAAATATACCACTATACTTTAAGTGATCTTTAAGTATTCATAAATTTTTAATGTATTTTTATATGTTTGCGTCCATCATAAAAATATAGTTGGGTCACATGTAAGAACTAGTTTAATCCTACTCGAGAGAGATTGTTAAACAAATTAGGAATATTGATCGTCATAATTGAATCGTGTTATCAAATTAAAATGTTCAGGATTAAAGGGGATTGATATAAGGGGTTTCGAGATCCTAGTACACTTTTCACCATTAAAGTTTTATAAAACTTGCATTTAATTATTATCTTGCATTTATTTTAGTTAAATTAGGTTTTGTATTAATAAGTAGATTATTTAATTTATAGGAAAAATCACAAATTTTCATAGTTTGGGTTAAGGCTAAATTAATTCGAATTTAAACTAGTACAATCTGTATGGGAACAGTACTTGGACTTAAGAAAAAATTCATTTTACTACTTGTTAACGAATCGTGCACTTGCGGTATTTTGATTGAAGAATATTTCGTGAAAAGTTTTTTGTGTCACTGTCGTGGATTGTATTTGAGTTTAATTTCATTTATCTACCACTAATTTGAACTTTTAGCTTTTTGTTTTACTTTTCTTTATCAATTTATTTTAGTGGTTCTATTTTCTCTCTTTCATTCATTTTATGAATGTTCAAGAGATGGTGAACTGATACCAGCCGATCTAGAAATTGAACGTACCTTTCACCGAAAGCAAAGAAAAGTAAGAAAAGCACAACAAAAAGAGATGGTTAATGCACAGAATAATTCGATTGTTCAAGTGAATGAAGAGCCAGTGGTCGATGAATGGAACATGCTAGTAGGAGACGTCATGACTCCACATGTTATTCAAAGCCAATCTAGCATCGTTTATCCTCCCTTTGGGCAACCGAACTTTCAGCCGAAGACAAATGTCATCTATTTATTTCATAATGGACATCAATTCTACAGCAAAGCCAATGAAAATCCACACACGCATCTCTCAATTTTTGGAGATGTGTCAACACTTTAAATATCAAGTGTTTCAAATGATGCTATCAGGTTGAGACTATTTCCACATACTCTAAGTGATAGAGCCTTGAATGGTTAGACTTACAACCCAGTACCAATATCACTACTTGGAATGACTTCGCTCAAAATTCTGTACCAAATTCTTTCCACCAGCCAAGATATCGAAGTTGAAGCATGATATATCCTTATTTCAGCAAGGAGAAACTGAATCCTTTGATGAGGCTTGGAACAAATTCAAGAATATGCTTCAGAAGTGTCCTCATCATGGCATTAGTAAAGTGGTCCAGGTCTAATATTTTTATGCAAGTTTACTTCTACCTTACAAAAGTATGTGGACTTATCATCTAATGGATCCTTATCTATGAAGGCAATTGATGAAGCCTTAGAGTTGTTTGAGAGAGTGGCTACTACCACGGCCATGTAGACTTTTGAGCAGGTTGTTCATAGAAACGTATCGGGAGTGTATGAGTTGGACGCTTATACAGCATCATCTGCAAAAATTGACTCTTTGGTTCATAAGGTTGAGAGCATGTCACGGTCAATCAATGAAGAACAGGCCAAGCGGGCAAATTGTGAAGAATGTGGGTCATATTGTAGGAATGTAAACTATCCAATTCTCGCAAAAGACACAGAACAAGTTGATTATTTACAAGGGAGTCAACACCAACAAAATAATTCATATTCTGACACATATAACCTTGGTTGGAGAAATTATCCAAATTTTTCTTGGAGTAAACGCAATCCTGATAGGCCACAGGGTTCTCAGTTTCAACAAGCAAAGAATAGAACTTCATTGGAAAAGATGTTTGGCAAATTCATGGAAAAGATAGATCAGTACATGGAGGCAAAGAATAAATTCATGAGAAAGATAGAGACAACTTTTTAGAATCAAAATGCTGCAATTAAAAACTTGGAGACTCAGATGGGATAGATGGCACACGCTATATCAGGCAGAACACCAAGTACATTGCCAAGTAATACAGAGGTTAACCATAGGGAACATGTTAAAACATATACTACCAAGAGTGTGGTCCATTTACTAGAGATTCATGTTAAGAGGCTAGTTGCAAATAAAGAAAAGTACCTTCTACTGATGATGAGCATGTGGAACACACTGAACTGATAGCAGATACATCTGCTAAAGAGAGTTCAGATACACCGCGATTTAAGATAACTACTCCTATTAAACCATACGAGCATTTGATCCATTTTCTTAGAGATTGCAAAAACACAAGTTAGACAAGCGGTATACAAAATTCCTGGAGGTCTTCAAGAAGCTTTACATTAACATCCCTTTTGTTGATGCTCTAGTTCAGATGCCTAGTTACGCCAAATTCTCGAAGGATATTTTATCTAAAAAATGCAAACTGGACGAACATGAGATAATGATGTTGACCGAGAAGTGTAGTGTAAGAATACAAAACAAGCTACTTTCCAAATTAAAAGATCCAAGAAGTTTCACTGTAACATGCACTATAAGCAACTGTTATTTTGATAAAGCTTTTGTGTGATTTAGGTGCAAGCACTAACTTGATGTCACTCTCTGTTTTTAGGAAACTAGACTTGGGGAAGGGTAAAGCAACTACAATGACTTTATAGCTAGTTGATTGGTCTATCATGTACCCAAGAGGAATCATTGAAGATATCTTGGTCAAAGTGGACAAATTAACTTCCCAACCGACTTTCTTATACTTGACATGGGGGAAAATAGGGACATTCCACTTATTTTGGGTCGACCATTTTTAGCTACCGGTAGAACTCTTATGGATGTGAAAAAAAGTCAACTGATTTTGAGATTTGGTGATATCCTACTTAGTCAAACGGTTGCTTTCAGATCGATATGATCGATAATGCAGTTCATGACACCTTCCAATTGTATAATCCATCAGATCCATATGAAGCGTGCAGTGTACACTCTCAATCTACTCATTCTAATTCTCATGAGATTGAGATATGTGTAAAAAATCTTAAAGCTAATCTTCCATATAAGTGCAAACTACACTTTGAAGAGTAAGGTAAGGATCCTACAAAGCATTTGCCATCAATTCAGCAGCCTCCTAAGTTAGAGCTCAAGTAGTTTCCATCTCATTTTCTTTATGCCTACTTGAGAGAATGGTCCACATTGCATGTTATTATTTTAAATTCCATCAATAAGCTTGAAGAAGAGAGACTGACATCAAAGAGATCAACAATACACTTTACACGCATAAAATTCTCATGGAGGATAAATTTTTACTTAGTATAGACAGCCAAATGAGACTCAATCCAAAGATGAAGGAGGTAGTTAGAGCAGAGGTGCTAAAACTTTTGGATGCAGGGCTAATTTATCCTATCTCAAATAGTGCATGAATTAGTTCTGTTCAGATTGTGCCCAAAAAAAGGGGTAACACAGTACTACAAAATGAAAAGAATGAACTAATTCCCACCATAACTGTTACGGGATGGAGAATTTTTATTGATTATCGCAAACTCAAGACTGCTACTTGGAAGGATTACTTTTCCTTTCCATTTATTGATCAGATGTTGGAAATGTTGGCATGTCACTCCCAATATTGCTTTATTGATGGATACTCTCGTTATAATCAGATTCTGATAGTGCCCAAGGATCCAGAGAAGACTACTTTTACCTGTTCCTACTGTACCTTTGCTTACTTAGGATGCCATTTGGTCTATACAATGCTCCCACTACATTTTAGCGTTGCATGATGGCAATTTTCTGTGATATGGTAGAGAAATTCATAGAAGTCTTTATGGATGATTTCTTAGTCTTCGGTTTTTCATTTGCTGAGTGCCGAGAGCACTTAAAATTGGTCTAGTAACGATGTAAGGAAACTAATTTGGTACTTAATTGCAAAAATGTCACTTCATGGTACAAAAAAGCATCGTGTTGAGGCATCTAATTTCAACTAAAGGGATTGAAGTGAACAAAGCAAAGATTTAGGTTATTGAGAAACTACCACCGCCAACTTCAGTTAAGGGTGTTTGTAGTTTCCTTGGTCACACTGGATATTATCGTTGCTTCATCAAGGACTTCTCTAAGATCACTAAACTATTGTGCAATCTGCTAGTCAAATATGTTTCCTTCAACTTCTCTGAAGAGTGTTTATTGGCTTTCGATATTTTAAAATAGAAGTTGATTTCAGAACCAGTAATAATTGCACTAGATTAGAGTTTGCCATTTGAACTATTATGTGATGTAAGTGACTACGCAGTGGAAACAGTATTGGAGCAATGACAAGATGAAAATTTTCATGTGATCTATTATGCAAGCAAGATATTGAACGATGCACAACTAAACTACGCCACCACTGAGAAGAACTTCTAGCTATAGTCTATGCTTTTGATAAATTTCGATCTTATCTTGTTGGATCAAAGGTAATAGTCTACACCAACCAATGTAGCTTTGAAGTATCTGATGGCAAAGAATGATGCAAAACCAAGATTGATCAGATAGGTACTACTCCTGCAAGAATTTGATTTAGAGATAAGAGACAATAAGGGAAGTGAAAATGTAGTAGCGAACTATTTATCTCGACTTGAGCATGGAGAGCAAAAAGAATCTGTGGATATAAATGAAATCTTTCCAGATAAACAGATTTTTAATGTGGAGGATGGACCATAGTATGCAGATATTGTGAATTATTTGGCCAAATCTATCATTCCACCAGGTTCTAGTCATCAAGAGAAGAAATTCTTTTCTAACTTGAAGTACTATTTTTGGGATGATCCTAACCTCTACAGGCATGATCTAAATTAGATTATTAGGCGGTGTGTTCCTAAAGAAGAGGCTCATCAGATACTTGAGCAGTTTCATTCATCTTTGTTTTATTGGCCTTCAATATTTAGAAATGCTTACATTTTTATGAAAAGGTGTGATAGATGCCAGCACATAAGAAATATCTCTAGAGAAAATGAGATGCCTTTGAACAATATTCCTGAGAAGAAGTTGTTTGATGTGTGGGGAATTGACTTCATGGGACCATTCTCCCCTCGTTTTCAAATCAATATATTTTTGTTACAGTTGACAATGTCTCTAAATGGGTGGAAGCTGTTGCATTACCAACTAACGATACCCGGGTGGTAGTAAATTTCTTGAAAAAGTACATTTTTACTCGGTATGGTACACCCCGCCAATTACTAGCAATGGGGTAAACACTTCTCCAATCGTCAATTTGAGTCTTTGTTAGCTAAATATGGTGTCCAGCATTGTATAGCTACTCCCTATCTGTAGCGCCCCGAGTTCCGTTAACCCGGATTGCCACGTCATCGTCTTCTGTAACTGATTTAACTAAAAAGTTTTGCGGAAAATAACTAAATTTCAAACTTCGCATTTATAACGGTAAAAATCTCGTCGACAACAAAACTCATTTTAATAACTTAAGAAAATTGATTAAACTTCAAATCTCGAGTTTTTGAAATATTGAAATAACAAAGTACATTAATAGCGTTCAAATACGAAATTTTCAAATATAAATAACTGAATTCATTAAATTGTTGGCACACTACCCATCAATCACGATCGCCTCCGAAGTCTGCAAATATTGTTAAAATAATGGGGTGAGTATTTCAAAGAAATACTCAGTAGACTCATCGCCGATAATTAATTTACAGAATAATTGAACACATACTTATGCAATATACAATGTGATATCATCATCATCTTTGATTCATTTTCTTGAAAATCATAGGCTCTTTAAAAACATAGGCTGAGGGTAGTCTCGTCTCGTGCATTTAAGCACATAAGTTATGCACAACGTTCTCATCTTATCTCATAAGAGATTCTCTTCTTTCTCATGCAATTAAGCATATAAGTTATGGCAAGCATAACAATATCATATATCTCATATGACATATTCTCTTCTCATGTATTAAAGCATATAATTCACGTAAATTCACATAAGACATGCAATTATAATTTAAACTAATTAATGGTGGCGAGTCTACCTCAAATGTCTCGATTTGCGTGAAAAGTGGAGCGGGATGAAATCTCAATCTCCTAATTGTTCGTACGTATCGTCTAGCCAAAATAGAAAATAAGTTTGAATTAGTATTTCGAATATTTAAGGTTTTAAAGTGATAAAATAAAGTTTAGGGACTAAATTGGAAGTTATTGAAACTGAAAATAAAAGTTTAAAGGCTAAAATTAAACTTTTAGAAGTTAGGGACTTAATTGGAAAATCTATCAAAACTGAAAATAAACTTTAAAGCTGAAATTGTAACTTTTAAAAGTTAAGGACTAAATTGTAAATCTGTTAAAATTGAAAATAAAGGTTTAGGGGCTGAAATGATAAATTTTACAAGTTAGGACTGAACTGTAAATATATTAAAATTGAAACTAAAGGGCTAAAATTAAACATTTAGAAAATCAGGGACTAAATTGAAATTCGTTAAAACTGAAAATAAGAAATTATGAACTGAAATTAAAACAATTAAAACTTTAGGGCTAAAAGATAATTTCTGAAAATCAAAATAAATAAAAATAAATTTCATTTCTCTCTCTCTCTCATTTACCGAGAGAGAGAGCGAAGCAACGGGAGGGGAAGGGGCTCAGCCCCTTCCTTCGATTCTCCACCGGCGAACGGTGGCAGCGCCACCGTCGTGGTGGCACCGGAGTGTGGGGGTGGTGATTGGGGGTTTTTGGGACGCGATTCGAGGCTAAAACCGAAGATTGGAGGTTCGATTCATTTCGGGCAAGAGGTAAGTTTTTATGGGTTTTCCATTTTCTTGATTCTTGTAGTTGATTGGGGCTGATTTGAGGTGAAATAAGGGCTGCTTGGTTTCGGGTTTTGGGTGTAGTGGCTGGTGGAGGTCGTGAAGCTACGGGTTGTGCGTGGTTGGTGATTGTTGGCTTCGAAAATGGGTGGTTGGTGTTGTGTGTTTGGGGCTGCAGCTTGGGGTGATGCTGAGGTCTCGTTTTTGGAGGTTGTTGGTGGCGGGTTTGCCGTCGGTTTTTGGGCAGTGAAGTTGAGGTCTCGGTTTTGAGCTGTTGGTAGTGCAATGTGGCTGTTCTTGTGGTGGGGTGGCTGGTAGTGCCTTTGGGTGTTGATTTTTGGGTTGCTTCAGGTGACTGTGTAGTGATGGTGGTTGTTTTGCAGTAGCTTGAGCTTGGTATTTTGAGGTGGTGGTCTCGTGAGTGAGGTGAATGGGCTGCATAGTGCAGTGGCTGTGGTGTTGAGCTTGCCAGCTTGGGGAGCTCACTGTTGATGCTAGAAATGGTTGTTCTAGTATCAATGGTGACCCAAAGTGAAATGGAGTTGAGAGTGTGAGGGGGAGATGGTGTTGATGCTAGAAATTGATGTTCTAGCATCCACATTAATCTCCAAGAATTGAGGAAAAGGGAGAGAGCTTACCAGAAAATGGCTGCTAGAAATGCTACGATGGTAATGATGGTGGGAAATGAGGGTGATTAAAAATAGAAAGTTTTAGGGCACAATTCCCTAGGTTGTCTAATGGGCCAAATAGTTGGGCTTAAATTGAATGGGCTAAATAATTTGGGATTTGGACTGTTGAATATTGGGCTCTAAATATTTGGGCTTGAAATGAATTCGTTTTTCGACTTATATAATTGGGCCAATGTAAATGGATTTCAAATAATTGGACTTAAAATAATTATAGAACATATATTTTACTTAACTTACTAAAATTCGGATTTAAACAAAATAATAATGAATCGTAATTTAAAATTATTCGAAAATGAATTTGATTCGAAATAATTTAAATTCGTTTATAACGGCTAGACGAACGCGCTTTCTCTTTAAAATTAGGGTTAAAGTTTAGCGACACATTTTTCGAGAAAACTAATTTTATATTATTTAAAAGTTCTCGGTCGCTACACTATCACTCTCAGACCAATGGGCAAGTTGAAATCTCCAATCGGGAGTTTAAGTGGATCCTTGAGGTGATCGTCAGTTCTTCAAGAAAAGATTGGTTTAAGAAACTTGATGATGCCTTGTGGGAGTAAAAAAACCTTTCAAAACTCCTATAGGTATGTCTCTTTATCGTCTAGTTTTTGGGAAAGCGTGTCATCTACTAGTTGAGTTAGAGTATCGAGCTTATTGGGTAGTCAAAAAGTTGAATGAGATGGATAAGTTTCGGTTGGAATCCTATGAGAATGCGAAACCGTACAAGGAGCGAACCAAAAAGTGGCATGATATGCATATTCAAACAAGGAAGTTTGAAGTTGGAGAATAAGTCTTGCTATACAATTCTGGGACTTAAGCTTTTTTCGGGCAAGTTAAGGTCAAGGTGGTCGGAACCATACACTATTACTCAAGTTTTTCCATATGGGGTTGTTGAAATCACTCATGAGATCAAAATGAACATTCAAAGTTAATGAAAAGCGATTAAAGCCATATTGAAGCGGAGAATTCTCAAAAGAGAAATCCACTGTTCATCTTGCAACGCCGGAGTGAATCACCTAAAAGTCGATCTCTAGAATATAAATCGAGTGCTTCTTTTTATTAAGTATTTATTATACGTAGTTTTAGGGATTTCATTAGTATTTTAGGACCCTATTTAGGAATTCATGCATTTAAATTATTTTTAACACATTTTAAATAGTATTTTAAGACTTGGATTAGTAACTTACGCATGTTTACTGATAAATGTGTTTTATACACTTATTTAGGGCACAAAATATGGAAAGTTGTTGGTAAATACATCAAAATATGGCTTATATCTATATAAATTATGTTTTTTTAGGATAACATTGACGAACATGGTGAAATTTAGGAGAAACAAGCGAAAAATGACTAAAATGAAAGAAAATCAAAGTTCAGAGACCAAAGTGCAAATAGATGAAAAATGATCCGGAAGAAGAAAAGAAGATGTGAAAGAGTCAAAAACCAATTGAGCGAAGGAATGAAGTGTTGGAAGAAGAAGAAGAAGTGAGAAAAGAAATCACGAAATGAGAAAACGGAGTTCGAAGAATAAAATGCAAAGAATGAAAGTCTACTTAAACTATGCTATAGCATAGTTCTTTTAGCCACTCGGTCGCATGGTGTGATGTATGGCCTTCCAGAGCTGAAATTGGTTGAACTATGCTATAACATTAAAATGTACTATGCAATAGCATAGTGTATTTTCCGAGGAAAAAATTTGGTTTCCTTATATGATTCAAACTCTTATGCAAACAAATCTTGAGACCTTTTTTAAAGATCTTGGGCCATCCAGAAGTAAGGAGAACGCGTTACAACACATTTTAAGAGATTTTGGAGTATAGAAGGAGGCAAGAAACACGAAGATCGATTCTAAGACTCGAAGATTCATTCAAGATTTATTTTGGTGATGTCGATTCTTCAATATTTTTTGTTTTCTTCTTCATAGCATGTTAGGCTATATTTATTTGTGCTTGGAGAACGATAAACTTTGTAATATGAATTTTTAATCTTTAATTTTAAATATTTGACATTGAAAACACGTTTTTGGATTTTAAATTATTTACATGATTATCTTTTCTCTACGATTATTGTACACGGTAATTTTATGAATTTGGTGACTTATTTTATGCCTTCGAAAGAAGGAAAATGGGTTTGACATAATGTAAATCATCATAGGGTCCAATATTGGATATAAATATACCACTATGCTCTATGTGAATTTTTAAGTGTTCATAAAATTCATGCACTCTTATATGTCTGCATCCATCATAGAAATATAGTTAGGTAATGTATGAGAGTGCGTTTAACATTACTCGAGAGAGATTATTAAATTAAATATGAACATTAATTCGTCAAAATTCAATTGTGTTGTCGAAATGCAGAAGTAATGTTAAAAGGGATTATTGCATATGAATTCAGGATTCTAGTGCTTTTGTCATTTATTAAACACATCAATTTGTATTTATTATAATTTTTATTTAGTTTAATTAATTTATTCATAATTGCATAAGTAGATTAATTTATTCATAATTTTGTCACAAAAAACGCATCATATTATTCTTGTTTTGGTTAAGGCCGTGATAGTTAAAGTTGAACTAATTAATCTCTGTGGGATGATACTTGGACTCAAAATCCACTTTATTACTTGTTAACAAACTGTATACTTGTGGTGGTTTTAATTAGAAATATATTTTCGTGAACAAGTTTTTGGCGCTGCTGCCGAGATTTGAGGTTTAGTTTGATTTTATTTCCCTTTGCACTAATTTGGACTTCTACCTGTATTATTGTATTGTTATTTTCGTTCTATTTTAGTTTTTTTTTTCTCTCTCTCTCTTTCTCTATTTTTCAAGATATATAAAAAAACAAAAAGAGCAGGATAAAAGATGAGTGAGGTCGATTTCAACAAAATACTCTTATGTGACTTTATCATAAATGCAACAACAATTGATAGCTTAAGAAATTGATGAGGGAGATATGCTTGTGAGAGATTTTATTATACGACAACGACTACGAGATATAGAAGCAGAATGTAAACTTGATGAAACTGTAATTGGTGACTTACCTATTGCATTATTTCTCTCACCACAATTTGGTGTGGGTGATTTCCCTATGGGATTGTTTCTTCCATCGATTATTAATAGACATCAATTAAGGGAATCACGTCAACAAGGCTTCTTACAAAATACAACAAGAGAAGAAGATTCTCCATGATGATGTCATTGTTTCTTTGTCAATAGTTTTGAATACAAACGTCGAACTCGAGAAAATTTCAATTACAGAAGCGGAAAATGAAAAGATCGAGAAATTAATCATAACAGGCGTAAAAAGACTTGTAGCATTTAAAGAAGAGGAAATCATCCACTTCATCGTTTGCTCAAAAATGGAGTTTGTGATAATCTTTATGACGAGATTGAGGTGAATATTGCTCAATTCGAAACATATGAAGATAAGACGTCATACTACTTGGGGAAGGACAATATTAAAATTTGGAAGAAAGTTTCAATATAGAGCAAAGTCAAATTAAGCAAGCTAGGCAAGACCAGCAAGGCCATATTCAAAGTGCCATAAAACACTAATGAAAATGTCAAGCTCTAGACTTTAAATTAAATGCTTAATGGGAGGCAACCCATTTTCCTATCACTTACCTCTTATTTTGACTAAGTATTGCATTACAAGTACATTTTTAGGGATTGCATTAGTATTTCAGGGCCATATTTTAGAACTCATGCATTAAGATGGTTTGCTTTGAATATATTTTAGGTAGTATTTTAAGACATGCATTAGTAGCTTAGGCATGTTTACTTATTGAGTTCAATTTACTTAGACTTATCGATAACATCCTAGAATTATATTGAGCTTACATTGATATGATATGCATTCTTAATATTGCACCTAGATTTCAATTTCCATACGAATTTGAAAAGTTTATCTTTTCCTAGCTATAGAATTTTTGTAGGGATATACATTCTGTTAGATAGTTTTTCTAAAAGTTAGAAAATTGGAATTCTTTTTGGTGTGAATTCATTGCAAATATTTAAAACTTACATGCTATCACTAATATTTAATTGAAATTCTTGGAACAGAAAATTAAAATCTAGCAGTAAGGAAAATGGGCAGTTGTCATGACGTCTACTGGTAGGACCAACCTGATCTTTCGACTAATCCACATCTACCCCGAGGAGTTTCTGATTCTTACTCATTTACTATGATTATTTTTTTCTTTTACATTGGGGATAATGTAATATTTTTTGTTTGGGAGTGGGCAATTATTAGGTTACTTGGGATATATATTTTTTAACTGCTGATCAGGTATGTATAATTGTTTAAAGAATTGAAAAAAAAGAAAAAAAATAAGTTGTAGTTTTTACTTATTTTCTAATATTTGTTTATTGTTTTGTGTGGGTTTGTGGTCTTGCCGGCAATGATGTCAAATCTTGGAATAGGTATGGATTAGGAATAGTGAAAATAGTGCACAATTAGATTAGTCAATGCTTGTTTATGTAAAACTTGACATTCTTTGTGCAGACACTCACGTTTTACACATTAAGTGAGTCATTTGACTCATTACTTAAAGTGTTGAACATAATAAGTTAAACATGAATAACCTCTATTGTATTAATCAATAATCCATTTGTAGAATAGTTTGGAGGTTGTTGAGCTGTTTACAAGGAAACGTTGAGATGAGTATGGATTTCGTGCATGAAATTTTTCTTGTGTGGATTATTTCAAACCAATGAGATGAAGATGAGGTGAAAGTCTTAAGTTAGTGGTTGGTTTTAGAGGTTGAATGTCAAAATATGAGCGTATCACTAATTTATATGTGAATAAAATCATCTTTTTGAGCTTGTATAACTCAAGTGAACAAACTTGGAAGGGTTTAAAACCTGGTGCCTTATGGTCATCTAACTTGGGAGTTATCGGTCTAAAACTCGCTACATGGGTTATACAGAAAGCAAATAAGAAGATGTTTGAAAAAAAAATAGTAGTTAAGAAAAATCACAATTACATTGATTAAGCCCCAAGATATTTGGTTAATAGAACTATATCTTTGATACGAAGTAAGTAGCTTATTTTAGTCTTAAAGGTTGAGGCAGTAAAAGATATATGAGAATCTCGACTTGTTGAAGTGTGAATTTGGGGTAGTAAGATCCATCCAAACTAAGAGATAGTAAGGAATAGAATTAAATAAGTTCAACTTAAGATCCAACCCTGGAAAATTGAGTGAAAAGAATAAATTTGGGGGTGTGTATCTCTCGAGCGAAGAAATGAAATATTTGACTACTACAGGTCAAGAGTTGAGCCAATCATGATCTTGATATGTTTACATGAGTTTACACACACACGTCGATTTATGCATATAACAAGTGGAGATTGATTTGATTTTGCACTGTTTAAACTATTCATAATGTTTATTACTAAATTTCAATTCTAAGACACGGCGGGTTGTCAAACCATGTTTTGTGTGGAGTTAAGCTACAAATTATTTGAGGACAAACAATTTTTCAAGTTTGGGAGATTTGATAAATGCGTTTTATACACTTATTTATGGCACAAAAATATGGACAATTGTTTGTAAATATATCAAAATATGGCTTAATTCTATATAAATTATGTTTTGTAGGATTACATTGATGAACATGGTGGAATTTAGGAGAAATAAGCAAAAAAATGACTAAAATGGAAGAAAATCAAAGTTCGAGGACCAAATTACAAATAGCTGAAAGTTGACCCCAAAAGAAGAAACGAAGATGTAAAAGAATAAAAAACCAATTGACCGAAGAAATGAAGTGTTGGAAGAAGAAGAAGCGAGAAAGAGATCACGAAACAAGAAAATGAAGTTCAGCGACCAAAACGTAAAGAATGAAAGTCTCCTTGAACTGTGCTATAGCATAGTTCATTTAGCCATACGATCCACACGGTGTGATGCAAGGCCTTCCGGAGCTAAAATTGATTGAACTATGCTATAGAATTAAAATGTACTATGCAATAGCAACTCTTATAGAAACAAATATTGAGACGTCTTTTAAAGACCTAGGGTAGTCCAGAAGCGGGGAGAACATATTACAAATCATTCCAAAAGATTTTGGAGTATAGAAGGAGGCAAGAAACATGAAAATCAATTCCAAAACTCGAAAATTCATTCAAGATTTATTTTGCTGATGTCGATTCTTCAATATTTCTTTTATTTTCTTCTTCATAACATATTAGGCTAGATTTATTTGTATTAGGAGAACGATAAACCTTGTAATATGAATTTTTAATCTTTAATTTTACATATTTGACATTGAAAACACGTTTTTGAATTTTAAAGAATTACATGATTATCATTTCTCTACGATTACTGTGCACGGTAATTATATAAATTTGGTAGCTTATTTTATGCATTTGAAAAAAGAAAAATAGGTTCGACATAATGTAAATTGTCATACAGTTCGATAGGGGATAGAAATATACCACTATGTTCTATGTGAATTTTTAAATGTTCATAAAAATTCATGTATTCTTGTATGTTTGCATCCGTCATAGAAATATGGTCAGGTCATATATAAGAGTAGGTTTAACATTACTCGAGAGAGATTGTTAATAGGAACTTGATTCGTCAAAATTCAATCGTATTGTCAAAGTGTAGAACTAAAGTTAAAAGGGATTATTGAATGCGAATTCGGGATCCTAGTGCATTTGTCATTTATTAAACACGTCAATTTACATTTAGGTTAGTTAATTTATTCATAATTGCATAAGTAGATTCATAATTTTGTCATAAACAAATTTATCATATTATTCTTGTTTCGGTTAAGGTCGCGATAATTAAAATTGAACTAATCAATCTCTATGTGACTATATTTGGACTTAAAATGCACTTTATTACTAGTTAACGAACAGTACACTTGCTGTGGTTTTAGCTCGAAATATATTTTCATGAAATTTACTTATTGAATTCATTTTATTTAGGCTCATCGCTAACATTCTTGCATTATACTGATCTAACATTGATGTGATATGCATTTTTAGGGTTGCACCTAAATTTCAATCTTCTTAATGTTAGAAGATTAGAATTCTTCTTGGTGTGAATACATTACAAATATTTAAACCTTATTTGCTATTACTAATATTTATTTTTGAAAGAGAAAATTGAAGGCGCTAACAAAGAAAAGTGGTGGTTTTCATGATGTCTACCAACCGGACCAGCCTGACCCTTTTACCTATCCGTATCTACCCTGAGGAGTTTCTGATCCTTACTTCTTTATTTTGATTTTTTTTACATTGGACACAATGTAATATTTTTGTTTGGGGGTGAGTAAGTATTAGGATACTTAGAATATTTATTTATTTTTCAACTACTGATCGAGTCTGTATTAACTATTTAAAAAAATAAAGGAAAAAAGGATCAGGAACTCCATAGGGGTAGATGCAGATAGATAAAATATCAGGTTGGTTCGAATGGAAGACATCATGACATCCACCCCTTTTCTTTGTTGTAAGGCTTCAATTTTCTGTTTCAAGAACAAATATGAGTGATAGAAAATAAGGTTTAAATATTTGTAATATATTCACACCAAGAAGGAATTTGAAAAAAAATTGAAAAAAAAACTAAAAGTAGTATCTAGTTTAGCGTTGAACAACTTGCCACCTATAATGATATTTGTTTGAATTGAGTATAGCTTTAAATATAACTAGACAACATCGTATCTTATGCTTTTACTTGAGTGCTTATCAATGTTGGACTTGTTGAGCACATAGTCATTATTGACTTATCACTTATATTGAGACATGATTTGATTATGTGGATTTAATTGTTGGTGTTGTTAACCTAGGCGTGAGTTGAATATGCAAATTCTTTATATAGAAACAAAACTACTAAAAAGTAGTTTGGGGTGGGAAGGTTAGTACGTGTTCATAGAAATTTGATGGTTTGGAGTTCTTGGATCTCACCGTTGATTATATGTGTTTCAATTAGGGGGTCTAGAATGGGCGACCACTTAAAAATTTTGAATCTTATACAAAAAAAAAAAATGATACATCTTATGCTTCTCTTCGTATCATTTATGACTCGAGTGATTAAGAATGTTAGGGTATCTAGAACCTAGTGTTCTATGGTCATCTGATTGGGAGTTATCGGTCCAAAGTTTGTTACAGAGATCATTTAGAAAACTTAATGGAGAGAAGTCTTGCACATGAAATGACAAAAAAAGGCGAGCAACAATCAAAATATATTCATAGAGAAAGGAAAAAAAAAGAGATTTAGATTATCAAAAGTGAGATGTGCCCGATAAGGACTTTGAGATTTGAACTCTACAGATTGACGGTATGACTTTGAAAAATACTTACCATCTTCCTTATAGGTTTATAAGTATATGATTCTGACCATTTGTGTGTAAAAATGAATTTTAATGATTTTTGAGAACCCACATGTGCTAAAAATACCTCGGGATTGGAGAGAAAGCACGAGGAGTGATTTTGCACGAGAGGTGTAACGAAAAACTGACCACAAGAGGATTGGGATTATGAGTAAATCAACAACACTTGATTGGTTGTGTTCTAGTATGGGTGTAGGTTCAATGCTGGCTAATATTACACACACACACACACACACACACACTAACTTGAGCATTGGATAAGTAAAAATTTATTTTTGATGTTGTTTGGATTTCTCGAAAGTGGTACTTAAATTCGAACCTGAGGCATATGGGAAACAGTTCAACGTTGAGTCTGTTATTTGTCATTTTGTGCATTTATCTAGGTCATATTACAAGGATGTTATATCGTAAAATTATTAATTTCTACTTAACTTGGTTTAATTTTCTTTTGTTTTTAGTTATGGACTCGTTTGAAGCAATTGGCCATTGGGTGGTAGTTTGGGGACTAATTCCACACTTTGAAAATGGAAGGATTTGAATTAAAAAGGACATGGGCTGTATAAAGACATGGACTTGAGGACTAAAATGAATATCTAAGATATTGGTGGTCATTGGAGCAAATTACAAATTGATATGGCGGAAATCAACGGAATTAATGACTTTAGACTTCTTTGATTGGGTGGAATTTGAAGGCGATAGGAATTCCCATTAATGAAGCTGGGAATGGAACTCCTAGTGAGAGGAGAAAACAATAATGCTATGTAGCCTCAGTGGGGTTGCATTCCCAGTGTAGATGACATTAAATGATTGGTCAAATGATAAGTGAAATTAAACGATTTATTTAATTTCACATATTATTTAATGACACATTAATGCCACCTAGTTTGAAGATGCAACTCCAGTGGGAATGAATAGCGTTGCTCAAGGAGAAAAAGGTCTCCAATAGAAAAAAAATAATAATAGTTGGCTGCTGAGGGGATAATAAGGAGAGGAAGGCAGCTGCCTGTTGGAATTTAAATGGGAATAAAATAACAGGCGGCTCAGTGGAGTGTGTGTGTGTATATATATATATATATATATATATATATATATATAACAATCATGCTACATTTATATCTTATTTGACATCGTTTTTTATATTGTGACATTTGTTGATATATGATTGGACAATTTTTAGAAAACACACGCTTTTCCACCCAACAATTTTTAAATTCCTACACAATATCAACAAAGATGTATACTGTGAAATGTAGAGTTGGCATAATTCTATATATAAACACGTTGCCGGCTGAAGGAAGAAGAGAACGAAGGCAGAGAGGACAGAATAAACATGCATACAGAGAGACACATACATTGGGTGGCTGCTGGAGGAAAAATACACTCAGAATTAGGACGGCAGACGACAGAATTAACAGCCGACTATTGGGAAAAAGACGGCAGCTTTAATTTGGATATTAATCACATTTCGTCCATTTTTGGTTATATCATTCCATTTTTATTTGTTTAATTCCGATATTATGTTAGGCTAAATTATTTGTGTTAGGATTCTCGATAAACCTTGTATCATGAATATATAACTCACGATTTTATTTATTTATTTTTTACGTTCAAAGCACGTTTTCAATTATTGAACCATTGACGTGAATTTATTTCTCTCTATAATTACTTGATCACTAATTATATGAATATAGTGGCTTGTTTTACTCTCGAAAGATGGAAAATAAGTTAGACATAGTGTCAATGTCATAGAATCCGATGGGGAATAGAAATATACTGCGGTGTTTTATGTGATCTTTAAGTATTCATAAATCCTTAATGTATTTTTATATATTTGTGTCCATGATAGAAATATAAATGGGTCACATATAAGAATATATGTAATTCTACTTGAGAGAGATTGTTAAATAAATTAGGAATATTGATCTTTATAATTGGATCGTGTTGTCAGATTAAAAGGTTCGGGATTAAAGGAGATTTATATAAGGGAATTCGGGATCCTAGTACGCTTTTTATCATCATATTTTTATAAAACTTTCATTTAATTATAATCTTATATTTATTTTAGTTAAATTAGGTCTTACATTTATAAGTAGATTACTTAATTTATAGGAAAAATCACAAATTTTCATAGTTTTGTTTAAGGCTAAGTTAAATCAAACTTCAACTAGTACAATCTCCATGTGAACGATAATTGGATTAAAAAAAATTTCATTTTACTATTTGTTAACGAGCTGTGCATTGCAGTATTTTGATCGAAGAATATTTTGTGACAATTTTTTGAGAAAATTGTACCTAGTAATTGTCATATCATACTACTATATGACAAGATACTAGATTGCTCGATTGCAACTTAGACATTTCGAGAGAAGTGCGTGTACCTGATCATCGTGTGTACTTTCGGATTGCTAGTCAGTGTGCGAAAAAAATAATTTAAATACTCACAACAAAGATCCACCTTATTGAGTTAGTAAAACCTACTTAATCAAAATTAAAATTCAAATCATACGTAGCTGAATTGAACCTCAAAAATGAACAAACTCCAATGTTCAAGTGAACAAAATATTTTGAGAAAAGTAATTGCTTACCTGATAATCCTGATCATAAGTATATAAGACAATGGCAAACTACTAGATTGCTTACCTGTAACTGCAACAAATGGTTGGAAATTCAACTCCAAAAATAATGTTTTCCAGTGAGAGAAATTCGATAAATATGGATGTACTTGAGATTCGTGTGCATTTTCAGATTGTTGACCAGTATGTGCAAGAATTTATGTAAAAATTCCAAAAGAAGATCCGTTTTGTTAAGTTAGTAACATGCTTAATCAAAAATTAAAAGTTAGATCATACGTAACTGATATAGGATGTCATTAATAATTCTCCACGATGGTCGTTGAGATAAGAGATGCTTACTCCACGTAGAGCACCACGTGATAGGCATTCTACATTCACATAGGCCACCTAATACTATAAAGTCGTCGACCACCACAAAGCCTCGACCACCATAAGGCCGCTTACCGCCATGGGGACATCGACCCCCATGGGGCCGCCTACCACCATGAGGCCGTCGACCCCCACGGGACCGCCTACCACCATAAGGCCCTCTACGTTTATATAGACTGACACCACTACGAGGCCAACGCTACACTTAACCATACAAATAGCAATGAACTAGATGGAACCGCCCAACAGCAAACATAAGCACAACCAACCGCTTGAGGAGTGGGGATCATCCCGCTAGAACGTGGGCAAAGTGGGTAGATCTACGTGGGACACTTGACACCATTAATTGCAAAACGAGTGCATTATTGCAATGGGTCACAACCCGCTACCATCACCGTCACTGCAGTACTAAACGCATTTAGTGCATTAGAAACACAATTGGCAGCCATGATGACCCTCTTGTAGAGTCAAACGTAGAAAATCACAGCCCCACCACAAAACTCGTCGAAAGCAGTACATGAGCAACCACCCCAGGTTGCGCAAACGGTTATCCCACCTGTTATTCAAGCAACAGGAGGAGACTCGGGGCTAAAGGATTTGTGGTTCCACAGATTCCCTAACCCATGACAGACTTGGAAAGTAAGATAGAGGAGATGATGACCTAGAAGATAGACGATGTATTAACCAAGGGGAAGGACAGGCGCAGGCCAATGGTTTTGAAGGAGGATCCCTTTGTACCCGAAATTATAGTTGTTCCTTTACCAAAAGGCTTCAAACAGCCAAAGATAGAAGTATATGATGGAGTCATAGATCCACTTGACCACTTGCGGACCTTCGTTAATTTAATGAGGCTCTATGCAGCCCCAGACGTAGTGATGTGTAGGTCCACCTTAGTACCCAGGTCTATAAAACTTTTGACGAGCTTTGCAGGAGTTTTGTGGCATACTTCATGAGTATCAAAAGAAAACGAAAGACGGCAATTGGATTGATGCAGGTTGTGCAAGCGAAAGATGAATCTTTGCAGGAGTATTTAGCTAGGTTCAGTTGGGCAACACTTCGTATAAGGGACCTTCAAATTTCTGCAGTGGCAACAACGTTAATGAATGGGATGCGGAACCGGGGTTTTAAGATGTCACTCTCTAAAAACCCCCCAGAATCGATGTACGACCTGCTGAAAAAGGGTTACAAGTATGTTGATACAGATGAAGCAATGAAGGTTATGAAAAGTCTTAAAGAGGGATGGGAGACAGAAAGTCACAAGTGAAAGTTAGGTGATGAGCGAAAACTTATTGATAAAGGCAAATCGAGAAATGAGCGCATGAGCAAGGGATACCTTTCGGATCAATCCATCAGACAGAGGCAAGAAGAGGTCAAGACCTTTGCCCCTTTAAATACTCCGTGGGCAAAGATATTGATGGAGATTAGGGATGTGAAAAAGCTTGATTGGCCGAGACCGATGGCAGCATCTGCCATCGAGAGGGATAAGAGCAAGTATTGACATTTCCATAAAGATCATGGGCATAATATAGAAGAATGCATCCATTTGAGGGAGGAAATCGAGCTCCTCTTGAAGCGGGGTTTTTGACTAAATACACGAGAAATTATCGAGGCAAATAGAAGGTTGATGATCAACCACCGCCCGGGCCGGTGTCATAAATGTGATTATTTGAGAGATAGCAGCATAGGGAAACTCAAATTCGGCTAGAAAGAGCTAAGCGCGCATAGTCGGGGTCTACTCCATTCAGAAAAAGGTCCGGTTTAATCAAAGCATCACTTTTGATGATAAAGATTTAGTAGGCATGGTAACTCCCCATGATGATGCCTTGGTGATAGTTGGCGACATAGCAGACTACAATGTCAAAAGGGTATTAGTTGATGGTGGCAATGCAGTGAACGTTTTCACTTAGGAAGCATTCGTGGGGTTGAAAATTTCATTGGAAAAGTTGAAAGCAGTATCCACCCCCTCCTAGGATTTAGAGGGGCTACTATGATACCGAAATGAGTCGTGGAATTACTAGTAACATTGGATACTTATCCTATAAGGGTGGTGATCTTGACGAACATTTTGGTTCTCAAAACTCCCATGGCATATAATGCAATCTACGGTCGACCCCTGTTGAATGTTGCTGGGGCTATTCCATCCACTTACTACCAAGTGATGAAATTCCCAACCAGTCGTGGTGTGGGATGTGTGAGGGACGATCAACAGTTCTCGAGGAAGTGTTATGTTGACAGTATACGGACGAAGGGATCACCATCAGTGATGATGCTGGATCTTGAGCCTCCAAGGGCTAATTGAGCCTCTCGATACTACGAAAAAAAATTTGGTGGCAGGAGGGCGTAAATTTAGCATATGTACAGACCTGGGGACAGAGGAAAAAGAAGAATTGGTAAAATGTCTTTCCAGCAATTTGGATGTTTTCACGTGGTGCCCAAGTGATATTAAAGGGATTGATCCATCTGTTGTATAGCATCACCTTAGGGTTCTACCGGGCGCTAAGCCGATAAAACAAAAGAAAAGAAATTTTGCCCCGGAACGGCAGGCTGCGGCGAAGGACGAGGTCGATAAGCTACTGCAGGCAGGGTTCATTAGAGAGGTACAATATCTCGAGTGGTTGGAAAATGTTTTCCTGGTGAAGAAATCGAATGGAAAATGGCGTATGTATGTAGACTATACCGGACTAAACAAGGTGTGTCCGAAAGACTTATGTACTCTACCCAGGATAGATCACTTAGTAGATGCCACATCAGGTCATGAATGATTAAGTTTTCTGGAAGCATTTTCTGGGTACCATCAAATTTCCATGGCAGAGTCAGACCAAGAGAAAACCTCCTTCATAATCGATGCTGGGACGTACTGTTATACGGCCATGTCGTTCGGTTTGAAAAATGCCGGAGCAACTTATTAGAGAATGGTGAATAAGGTCTTCGGAGACCTACTTGGGATTGTCATTGAAGTGTATGTAGATGATATGGTCGTCAAGAGTATGAAGGTCAATGACCATGTTAGAGACTTATAGAAAGTGTTCGACATTGCACGATGAAATAGACTAAAGTTCATTCCAGAGAAGTGTGTTTTTGGAATAGCAGGTGGTAAGTTCTTGGGATTTATGATAACACAAAGGGGCATCAAAGCAAATTCGAATAAAATTTGAGCCATTCTAGAGATGAAGAGCCATGAAAATAGGAAGGATGTCCAAAGGTTGACGGGCCGAGTAACAGGGTTCAATTGCTTCATGAGTCGAGTAGCAGATAAGTGCTACCACTTCTTCAAGGCGATTGGGGGCTCTACCAACTTTGAATGGACCAAGGAGTGTGAGGAGTCACTTGAATCCTTGAAACAGTCATTGCAGCATCTACCGATCTTGACTAGGTCATGTGCAGGGGATGTGCTGAGTTTATACTTAGCAGTATCAAAACATGCAGTCAGTGTAGTACTGTGAAAGAATTTTCAAAGGTGTAGAAGCATGTTTATTATATTAGCCAGGTGTTGAGCAGTGTAGAAACTTTCTATAGCCTCGCAGAGCAGTTGGTATTTGCATTAATTATAGCAATTAGAAAGTTTAAGGCCGTACTTTTAGTCTCACACCATACAGGTCATGATCGATCCACCCGTCAAGCAAATTTTGCATCGACCTAAGACGTCGGATAGGATGTTGAAGTGGACGATCGAGTTGAGTGAATTCAACATTGAGTTTATGCCAAGAATGACCATCAAGGGGCAAGCATTGGTAGATTTTATTGCAGAGCTTACAACTCTGCCTGATTGCCCCTTGCAAACAAAAGCGGTTTGGAAAATCTTCGTGGATGGATCCTCATATGGTGAGGGGTCCGAGAAGACATCATTATGATAGAGCCAGAATCTGAAGAGTTAGATTATTCGTTGTGCTTTAAATTCTCGACAACGAATAATGACGCCGAATAGGAAGCAGTTATCACGGGCCTAAGTTTGGCAACCAGACTTGGGGTAACATTCGTAGAAATTTTGCAATGACTCTTAGTTAATTGTTGGACATGTAAAATGTGAATTCGAGGCAAGAGACGAAACGATGGGATCCTATCTAATAAATGTTAGGGACCTGCAAAAGGGATTTACGAGTTTCAGTATAACCAAGGTCCCTCGTAGAGACAATGAGGGGGCAGACACCCTGTCCAAGATATCATCGGCAAATCCTAAGAACCTACCTAGTACATCAAATGTACAAGTCCTACGACAACCAAGTATTTTGCTCATAGTTGACACAGCGAGCACGAAACACGAAAAAAGCTGGTTAGACCCACTGATAGGCTACCTGACGGAGAACAAATTGCTAGATGATGTATCTGAGGCTAGATGGCTGAAGATTCTGGTAGCCTCATTCACAATAATTGATGGGCAGTTATACAAGTGAGGAGTTACCATGCTATACCTAAAATGCTTGTGCCCAACTGAAGCCCATAAGGTGTTATTCGAGATACACTCGGGAAATTGTAGTAATCACCAAGGGGCAACCACCCTTGCCTTCAAAGCTCTACGACATGAATAATACTGGGCTACAATGAAGGAGGATGCCAAGGAATTTATGAGGAAGTTCGATGTATGTTAGCATCATGGAAATTTGAATCACGTTCCTGTCGACCAACAGTCAACCATTTTTGGAGTAAACCCTTTCTTCCAGTGGGGAATAGATATTTTGGGGCCTTTGCCTATGGCCAAGGGGCAGAGAAAGTTCTTGTTGGTAGCTATTAACTATTTTACAAAATGGGTCGAAGTAGAGCGTTTGGCTACTATTACAATAGCAAAAGTACAAAGCTTCATTTGGAAGAACATTATATGCAGATTTGGCCTACCGAGAGTCCTCATCACTGACAATGGCAGGCAGTTTGACAACTATAGCTTCAAGGCTTTTTGCTCAAGTTATCGTAGACTCATTCCGTGGCTCATCCCTAGTCTAATAGGCAGGCAGAGATAACAAATCGAGCGATCTTGTGGGATCTTAAAATAAGATTGGAGAAGGAAAATAGGCTTTGGGCAGACGAGTTACCTAATGTTCCGTGGGCGTATCACACTACCCCATGAGAAACCACAAGAGAAATACCTTTCAAGTTATCCTTTAGGATGGAGGCTGTTGTCCCAATAGAAGTCTTGAATGAGACTGGCAAAATGAAAGCCAAACAGCTTGATGTCTCGACCACTAGTGCGGAGCTCGATCTGCTAGATGGGGTGAGAGAGAGAGCAGCTATGAAGATGACAGCCTATAAGCGGAGGGCTACTGGGTACTTCAATCATAGGGTAAAACTAAGAGCTTTTCAGTTAGGAGATCTCATACTAAGAGAAGCAGTAGGAGCGGGTCACTCTTCGTCTAAGCTCGGGCCGAATTGGGAAGGACTGTATGAGGTGATCCGAAGCCTTGGAAAAGTAGATTACAGCCTAAAGGACATGAAAGGAAAACCACTAGGCAGGCTGTGGAATGTTGAGCATCTCAAGAAGTATTATCAGTAGATCAACGTACATGGATTTTGAATCATATAATGCTTTCTTATAACTATAGTCGTTAGGGGTTTTCGTTTTTCTTTTTTGATGTAATGGTCTATTGTAAATATAGTAGCTAGGATGTTCATGATTTAATGATTGCTACAGGCACACTTTATTGAAATTATTTAATGAGAAGCTTGGATGGTGGCAGATGATGAGGGCGCTAAGGAAGGGCTAGCCTAGCTGGGACGTCCTGGTGCGCCTACTAAGTCCCCAAGTCTTGACAAGTTAAAAATCACCATGAGATCTTGGTATGTGATTGATTGAAACGAAGACTACAAACCTCTCTTACTGTCTCGAAGATTGCTCAACACATAGCAGTGAGCAATGGAGTCAAGAAATTGGCTAGCTCGAAATTGCTCTAAGGGCTAGTGGTGAGTTTTCAAAACCAAAAATGGTTAAATCTCAAAATAACTGGACCCTGCAACCCACAATTGCTCAACAAATGGAGGTGAGCAACAAAGTCAAGAAATTGGCTAGCTCGAAATCTCTCTAAGGGCTGGTGGTGAGTTTTTAAAACCAAAAATTGTTAAAACTCAAAATCACCAGACCCTACATTTGACAACCTAAGATTATTTGACATATAGTGGTAAGCAGCAAAGTAAGGAAAACAAACTCTCACACATCGGCAAGCAACATAAATACTACAAGATATGTATAAAGGAAAAAGGAAGGGCAAAACAATAACGATGTTCAATAAGCAAGCATTCATACTCAAAATGTAATAAGATCATCTATTCACATCCCGGACCAGGATGTTCAATAAGCAAGCATTCAACCCGAATGCGAAGTCCCCTCACTCTTGCCTCATGATGTATACCCAAACATCTTGGATTGAAGGGCTTTGCCTTCCTTTCCTTTGCGCTGCGCCAGAAACCTATCAAATCCTGAGGGATCGATGATAGGATGCTCAGCAGATATCCACTCTTCGGTCAGTTTGATGGACGCCCCATCGCCTTCCCCCCATAAGAATGCAAACTTTAGCAAAATTAGATCACGACATGTACGCTCCACAGACGCTACCAGATCCTTAGCATACTCCACGGAGGCTCTAAATTTCTCCATCGCTTTCTCGGGAGCTCGAGCTAAAATAGAGCGCAGGTTATCTATCTCCATCTCTTCCTCGCGAGCATAGGCTTCTGAAGCCTCGAGAGTCTTCTCCAAATAAGAGACTTTGTTCTTGTACTGGTGATACTCTTTCTTCTTTTCTTCTGTAAGGGTCTTCAACTCCGATGATAGATGATGGCTTGACTTGACAATCCCAGCCTAAAGAGCCACAACTTAAAGGAAACAAGAGATTAAATAACTATGGGACATGTACAAAAAAATAGATAAACAAAAACAAAGAAGGACGACATAAAATCTACCCTTTGAGTGTGGATTGCCACAACTTGAGCTACCCCTTCTAGTCTCGGGTGGTGGGATAGCTTCAACAGGCTCGTCCAAAGGTGGAGATGTCTCATCGATGGTATATCCCATCTTCTTTCTTTTCAATAGAACGGAGGTGGATCATCATATCTCTCGCGACCACATTTTGCCAAGGAGTCCATGGTTTTCTCTAAGTTGAACTCCATCCCTGAACATACAAGGTCGAGTCTATCAAGTTTACAAAACAACGAGTCAAAAAGTGCACAAGAGTAAAAACTAAAAGTGAAACATGCTAGAACTTACCATCAGTAGGGATAAATCCCTCATTGCTCCATGGCTCGGGCAGGGACTTCAACACCGTATCAAGATCAAAATACATATCTCTGTACAAACAGTCAAGTTAATCAAGCCCAACAAATAAAGAAAAGTCAAAGATACTCACAAGTATAAAAATAAAAGCAAGGTAAAAAGACCTACCAAGAGGACGACTGATCCCCACTAGCAACATATTCCTCATTGTCAGAACAAGCCCTAGGTTCGGGCGTAAGGTGTAGAATTTTAATCAGCTTTTGGATTTGTACCTCTAGAAGGAGGGTGATCTCGACTTCACTATTGAAGAGACGAATTAGGAATGTCTCCAATGGGTATTGAAAGAGAATTGGCCCTCATGGGGTCGAGCAAAGAAAAATCGAGATTTTCACCCACTGTTGGAATTCCTAAACTTGGGAAAACGCAACGAGACCCTGGTGGTAAAATAGATGAAGGTGTTACACTGGGTTAACTCGTGCATCTCAAAGACGCACCTGAAAAGGTCCATTGAGAGTGGAATTTTCTTGCTAAGGCAAACATATAAGAAATAAAGCGCTTTTCTCCATGCGCTGGGATTTATTTGGCTAGGAGTGAGGAGAAATTCATTGATTAACGAGATGAAAAAATGATGGATGGGGAATCGAAAACCATCGTCCATAATATCCTTGTAAATCGCAACCTTGCGAGGTCGGACCCATGAATCTTTTCTTTGGGCCTAGGGGCTCTATAAACATAGCTATCCACACGCTCATATTTTTTAAGTGAATTTTCCAATTTAGATAGGGAATTATAAAGGTTATAACATTTTGGAATCTCAAGAATCACCTCATTGCCTGCGGCATCTCGCTCCATCTCTATATTGAAGTTCAGCCGAATGTGTTGATATGTTGGGCTCGGGACGAAATTGGCCAACCCCGCAAGGGGTACTTTTAGGGGTGCTCGCCCCATGACTAGCCGAGTCGACCAGCCTCGATAATTGACCAGCAGTGCTGGTCAACCGTCGACCAGCGACGACAATCGTCGACAAGCAAACTAGTCAATATTGGTCCTTTGTCGACGACCCATCGCGATCAACCCATCCAACGATGGGTCGGTCGACTCTCTCGCCCCTTCGTTTTCACTTTCATCGGATGAGGAAGAAATTAATGTTTTATACATGATAAAAAATGAGATGAAAGAAGAATGGGAAAGGAATCTACCTTGAGAGATGATGAGGAGGATGATAATTTTGATAAATGAGAAGAAGGAGTGAAAAAAGAGAACACGCACCTCTTTAAATAGTGAAAGATTTTGAATTCTTTTAGGGTAGGGGGAGGGGGGAATTTCACCCTTTTTCAAATCAATTGAAAACCCATAAATCTCACATAGAATATTTTCTCGTCAACAAGTTCCATTACTGCAAGAGCAACATTCCATAAAATATGCAAGGATAAAGAAACACTAGTAAAACTATTCTATGAAGGTGTATCCTCAGTAGCTAGCTTTGAAATGGCTGACCTGGTTCCTTCTTCGAAGATAGTTAAGACTTTTCAATTCAAGTTGTGGGAAATGGAACTTAGAGGAAAAAACTCAATGGGGGAGGAAATGATTTTCTATTCAATTGTGGACTCATCTTCAAGTCAAGGTTACATAGGTATTTATGGGACTTCCTATCACATAAGTTCATCCCCTCAAATTCAAGTTGTGGGAAATGGAACTTAGAGGAAAAAACACAATGGGGGAGGAAATGATTTTTTATTCAACCGTGGACTCATCTTCAAGTCAAGGTTACATAGGTATTTATAGGACTTCCTATCACATAAGTTAATCCCCTCAAAATAATTCTACTACATGCACCACACTTCACTAGGTACATATTAATTATCAATACATGCATACATGAACCACCCTTCACTAGGTACATATTAAATTACCAATATATGTATCTCAAACTTTTAAATTCATGAAACTAAATTAAATGGGTGAAATGCATGTTTATTCTTCGTATACCCCCCCCCCCCCCCCCCCCCATTAAACATGATTTTTCTATACTCCAAGCAAGCTTCGTAATGCTTTGAAACTATTGAATTTGAGAGCCTTGGTGAAAATATCTCCAATTTTGTCTTAAGACTTTACATAACTAATCTCTACCACCTTATATGCAATACATTCATGCACAAAATGATATCTGGTGTCTATGTATTTGCTATGTTCATGAAACAACAGATTCTTTGCTAAAGCAATGGCTAATTTGTTATCGACATTAACTTCAGTAGGCTCCCTTTGTGCAAAATGAAGCTCTTTTAGTAGATTCCTGAGTCAAACTGCGTGAGTAACACAGGAACAATAGCAACATATTCTGCTTTTCAAGTCGACAGAGTAACAATTGGCTGCTTCTTTGAGCTCCAAGTAAAAGCTGTGTCACCTATGTAAAATACAAACTCGTTGGTACTCTTTTCAGTCATCAATATCTCCACCCCAATCATTATCACTGAAACCTCTAAGTTTGAAATCATTGGAGGCTTAATAATGTAACTCGAAATCAAGAGTACCTTAATGTAACGTAAAATTCTCCTTACAGTTTTCAAATGTGTTGTTGGAGCCTCCATATAACGACTAACCAGTCCAACTTCAAACAATATATTAGACCTTGTGCAAGTTAAATATCTTAAGCTTCCAATTAAGCTTCGAAACAAGGTTAGTAGCAATGCACCATCTCATATTTTAGAAAGTTTGATGTCACATTCCATTGGAGTGTTAACTAGATTGCAATTACTCATGTTGAACTTCTGTAAAACTTATTTTGCATAATTTTCTTGTGAGATGAAAATGCCTTCATCCATCTTTTTTTACCTCATTTTCCAATAAATAATTCTTCTTTTTAAGGATCAAATGATTTAAAGCAAGTTTTTCAAAATTTTCAAGAATTTCATCATAAGAGGTAGATAATTCATCGTGTGAATAATTTTCATTTGAATTTACCTCATCATCAATAACCGTAAAGCACATGTTGGCAATTTCCTCTTAACTTTCATCTTATTCATGGTCATCATCATCACTCACATCCCATATTGATTAAAGTGCTTTCTCTTTTATAAATCTATTTTTCTCTTTGCTCTTTTCTTTTTCTTTTTGGAATCGACGATTGTTGCGAAAACTTTTTCATTTCTTAACAAGAAGAATTAAATCATCAAGTTCTTCATCATTCATATTTTAGCTAGAAGTGCTTTCATCAACTACGGATTTCAAAGCAATTTGACGTCTTTCCTCTTATTTGCTTCTTATTGTTTTCTCCTATGTCTCTGTGCGATTTGACTCATATGTCATCAATATTCCATAGAACTCTTCCAATATATGTGTTGATATTTTAGTATTTTCTATCAACATTCTCAATGGACTCCATTTTTCTGAGAGTGACATAAGCACTTTACTCACAAGTTCACCGTTAGTGAATTTCGATTAAAGCCTTTAAGGCTATTAATAATATCGGTAAAACGAGTAATCATGTCAACAATCGATTCATTCTCTTTCATAAAAAAATTTTCAAAATCTTTAACTAAGAGATTTATCTTAGTTTTTTCACTTTGTCAATTCCAACATGAGTAATTTCTAATGCATGCCAAATATCATAAGTGAAATCACATGTACTAATACGATTAAATTCATTTTTATCTAAAGTACAATAAAATATATTTTTGGCTCTAGCATTTAAAGATAATTTTTATTTATCTACTTCATCATATTCCTCTCTAGGTTTAGAAATAATTTGATCCGATTTACCATCCTATTTAATAACATTTTTAGGTACATATGGACCAAATTCAATAATGTCCAAATATTATAATATATTGATTGAATATATATCGTTATTCTAACTTTCCAATAGTTATAATGAGTACCACCAAAGAAAGGATGACGATTTGTAGAATGCCCCTCTAACATTTTGAAAAATGTGGTTAGCTATTGCTCAAGATTGTAGAATATTAATTTCGAAATGAGCACCTTAATCTGATACCAATTGATAGTCCAAGAATAACTAATCAAGAGGGGGTGTATTGGTTTTTAAATTTCTTCGAAGAATTAATCTAAAATCAAGCAAATAAAGATTAAATAGATCAATTCAAAAAATAAGCACAAATATAAAAAGAAATAAGTAAAAGGAGGAGATGATGCAAATAATATAATTGTGAAGGTTCGATTCAAAGCAATTATCAATGTCCTCTGTTACCAAGTTCTCTGATACGAGCAAGGCTTTTTCACTAAGCTGATCGACTTATAGTGTAATCAAACCCTTTACAACGCTTCTGGTAACTTACAAACAAGGAGCGCCGATCATCATACAATGTTGAGCTTTACGGGACCTCAACACGACCCACTATTGAGCTTTCATGGGACCCAATATGACCCATACTATGACTTACAATAAGGAGCATCAATCCTTATACAATGTTGATCTTTAAGGAACTTCAACACGACCCACACTTTATCAAATAACATAAACAAGTTAAGTACTAAATGAGACTAACACTTCAATGAATATTAATAAATGATAGCTCAAGTGTTAGATGAAAAACTTTGATGAATATGATAATAAACAATTAGATTCAATCAATCAAAGTGTTTCAATGAGAAGACGAAGAAAAAATAAATGCAATGTAAATTCAAAAATATTCTCAAGAAATATCATATTTTAATGAATAATTATAATAAATTAAATACTAAGAAAGAAATGAGAAATTTTCATGAATATGATAATTTTACAAGTTTGATTCAATCAATCAAAGTTTTCAATATGAAGAAGTAGAAAAGTTTATGCAATGTAAGTTCAAAAATCTTCTTTAAAAATATATCTCTTTTGTAAGATTGGTATAAATAAGTTAAGAACGAAGAGAAATGAAAAACTTTGATGAGAGAAATTATTCAATAAATTTTGATTCAACAATCAAAGTTTTTGTTATGAAAAAATTTTCACAAACATATTTTGCAAAAAAGCTTTCTTCTAGTTATTTTATGAATGTAAAGTGAAATAGTATTTATAGCAGTCAAAACGCTCAAAGTTCTAGCAAATCGGACGACCCATCTGGACGTCCGCATCTTGAACCAGACGACCCAACTAGCCATTGTGCGTCAGAAAGCAAAACGGTTAAAAAATGACAGTTGGGCGAACTGGACATCCACATGGTCAATCGAACGTTCGCGTTCACTTTGATTTTTTTTTTCTTTTTTGAAAAATGTAGGCTTTTGAAGGAGTAAGTAACATTGTAAAAAGTTTAAATATCAAGTTGAAATTCTTACCCTTAAAAAAATAATTTTTTTTTGCAAGTGTTTTATGAAATAATCTTTTCGTGTATAAAACGATTTTTGAACTTTTATGATTCATTACTAAATATCAAAATATTAATACATTTATCTTTGAACTAAGAAGTCTAGTATTTGATCTTGGTTCAAAGTTTGCCTCATAAATTTCTCGTCTTGATCTTTTTTTCTTGACGTTTGTCTTTTAACCTATTGTCTCAAATGATTTGACTTGAATGTTTAACTTCTACTTTGATCTTCATTTCGAGTCAAATTTATAATGTGTTGATTTTGACAATACTTGATTGATTTTAACATTGAACTATCATCATTCAATCAATTGTTAGAAACAATATTAATTTTGTTTGTTATTATCAAAGGATCAAGGATGAGATCAACCACAAGTCAACAAATCCAACCCTATTATAATTGAATTAACATTTTAATTTAGGTAAAACTCCTAAATAAAATAAAATTTAATTTAGAGTCAAATTTTATTATTTTAGTTAAAATAAAATTCTAATGACAATTTAAAACTCATGAATTTTAAATAGATCAAAATTAAAATTTCGGTCAAACCCTTTTAAAATTGCATTCTGATCCTTATTTTTAAATTAAAATCAGGCCCTTCCAATTTCTCAAATTACAACTGAGGCCCCCACCTCTAATTATTGTGCGGCCCAGCAGCAATTGGTGTCACTTCAAATGATATGTAAAGGGGTACTTACAAAAATACCCTTAAAATTAGGGATGTTTTGAAAAATCATGTGAAAGATTTTTAGGAAGTAAAAAATACTGTGTAAAATGAAAAAAGTGACACAATGTCACTTTTTTGAAAAATATTGTCACTTTTTTTAAAAAGTAAAAAAAGTGACATAAACTCAAAAAAAGTGACATAATTTTAAAAAATTGACACACTCAAAAAAGTGACAAATATACTTTAAAAAGTGACAAAATACTGATCAAAACCTATGTTTGTTATTCAAAAAAGTGATAGAAATTTTTAAAAAGTAACAAACTATCACTTTTTTTGAATAACAAACAATAAAAAATGAAAAAAAATTCAGAAAAGTGGAGAAAAAAGTGACACAATGTCACTTTTTAAAAAAAAAGTGACACAATTTACTATTTCAAAGAGTTAAAAAAGTGACAAATTTTAAAAAAATGACAAATATGAAAAACAAAAGTGACAAAAATCCAAAAAAGTGACAAAATTTTTTTAAAAAGTGATGAATTCAAAAGAAGTGACAAACACACTCAAAAAGTGACAAAACTAAAAAAAAGTGATAAACACACTCAAAAAGTGACACAAACTCAAATACCAAAATAGACTCATCCATTGCATGCTGATTATGCATTCAAAAAAAGTGACAAAACAAAACTCAAAAAAAAAAGTGACAAACACATGCAAAAAGTGACACAAATTCAAAAAAAGTGACAAAGCTAAAAAAAAAGACAAACACACTCAAAAAGTAACAAAGCTAAAAAAAAGTGACACACACACTAAAAAAAAGTGACAAACACACTCAAAAGCTTTGGTTGTATACATTCCCATCATTCAGAACAAAGAACCAGGAGAAATACCACAATCCAATTAAATTAATGTATTCTTCCAACCTTCATTACAACTAACAAACTACATTTTTACAACAAAATAATTGTCATTATACGTTCAGTACCCGAACCAAGAGACGTAGAACCAGTGCATTGTCGTCGGTACCTCCTCCATCGCACCTCCTCCCAATCCTCCACCAAAACCAGAACCAGAGGATCGGCTTGACTCTTCAGGGTTACCGTCAACTGTGCCAGCACTTCCAACACAGCCGCCAGTGATAGAGGTGGCATCGTTGCTTGACAGTGGCGTTGTAGGGCTGCCTCTGAAAGCCGGTTTCAAGGCGGAGTCAACTGCAACAGGCTTAGACCTGTGTTGACGCACGCAGTAGCTGTAGTTTGTACCAAATATGCTCTAACGGATTATAGAAATTACAGTTTTAAGATTTAGTTACAAGTTAAATATACTAATTTTAACAAGAAACCGGGAATCCATTGCATAACCCACCTGACCAATTTCATTATCTCCGTCAGTCACTAATACTGCATCTCTAACTTCATCATCTCCTGTTTCCAAGAAATAGAAACGCAATCCCTAATACATAGAAATTGTACAAAATATGTTCAATATAAGTGTTATTCTTATTGAAAAATTACCTCTAGGCTCATCTTCGTCCAATGGGGTTCCATATTTTGGGAGGATATCAGGTGCCCCGTACCATTTTCTCAACTTTGGACCCCCTAAAATGAACACGAAACAGTTTATACAATCAACGAGGGTTACAAGTAATTAAGCAAGGAATAGCCTACCTTCAATGTAATCGAGAATTTGGTCCAGGAAACTGAGTTTCTTCTTGGATGAGAAGCAAATGAGGGAAGAATGCTTTTCAACGCGGGGGAATATGAAAGATGGGTTTATCTTCTGGCAATGCAGAGAATGGATGATGATTTGATAGGAGTGGAGAAGGGACAGGGACGAAGAAGTTGAATAGGCCATTCTCCGCCGGAGCCTCTCGGCGATTGGCTTGTTCTCGGCCGGCTTCTTCTCTGCCTTCGGTGCCATTGCTAGTTTTGGGGGGTTTGGGGAGATTTTAGACCGTAATTATTACGGTCATTAGAGGTTTTAATTAATTTAAGTGTATTAATCTAATTTGTTCACTTTTTAGGGTAGGGAGCCTAATTTTCCCATATGTAAATGCCCATAGGATAGGTGGTAATTTGTCAGCTCATTGCCCCTTTGTTGAATTGAGCTTCCTCTTTAAGATATTTTTTAATGTTTTATTTACACTGTCCACTTGCGTGCTGGCTTGAGGGTAATATAGGGTAAAAAAGTTTATGCGCATTGCTTTAGGCTTTTTCCCTTTAAATTGTGTTCCATTATTTGAAATTATTGAGTTGGGTACTTTGAACCGGTATATAATGCTTTTCCATATGAATTTACAAGTGTTCACCTTAGTGATATTTACGAGAGGTACGGCTTCTACCCATTTGGTGGAATAATCCACATCACTATTATGAATCTTATATGGAATTTCCCCTGGACAATGGTCCCGCGAAGTTGATTCTCCATTTCGGAAAGGGCCAGAGGCTATTACTGATTATGAGCTCTTGTACGGACTGTCATGGAATAGGTACTATTGATCTGAACTAATCCATAGGCTCCCATTTTTAATAAGATTCAGGCTAGAAGCATACAAGTATTAACTAACTGCAATATTTTTTTTTTTGTCCTTGAAGATCCCACCAAAGCTTCTTCTACTTCTAATAGGCCATGAACTAGATTAGAATCATTCTCAACGAGTCCATTAGACGGACTGTTGTGGAATAGGTACAAATGTTTGACACTTCTCATATTTCGTGACAAAGTTCATTGTGTCCTTTCTTATAGTAGGCAAATCATATCCTTGTTCTGAGTCCTTTTGCACTAGGAAATTTCCACTAGTGTGGTTACCATGTACGCCTTCATGGATCTCCTTCATTCATATGAAGTCTCATCTTCACTTATGCATATAAGCAAATAGTGTTTACTTTTATTTGAATAAGATTTCACCTTGAAATGTGTATCTAGTAGCTCTTATTCTCAGTTTTAGTGCTACCTTTTTATCCTCAGGGAGTACACCATCTTTTAAATAAGAAATAATTTCTTACATCCACGAAATTCTATATTGTATTTCCTCCATTTTTTGGCCAACTGAGGTTTCGGTAACAATTCTACATGAACTATTTTAAACAGGTCCGAGTCTTTTGAACTTACCATTTTTGATAAGGCACCTATGTGCTAGTTTTTTTCTTTGGGAATTTGGGTGAGTTCAAACTTGTCGAAGAGCTGAAGTAATTTTATGGATTCTACAAGATATGCAGCCATTATTTTGTCCTTGGCCATGAGCGTCCCCTTTATTTGGTTTACCACCAATTGTGAGTCACGTTTTATTTCAATATTTGAAGCCTGTAAGTCGTAGGTATGTCACAGTACTTCGTATTCACCTACATTATTGGTTGCTTTAAATGCAAACAATAATGTGCAATTCAAATTAAGACAATTCGGGCTCGTTAAGATTATGCATGTTCCATAGCTAGTATCTCCTGACGATCCATCCACCGACAACTTCCATGTTTCCTTTTTGGGCTCTTTCTTAGAGACAAAAACATTTGACAATTCTAAAATAAAGTCAGCTAATGCATGTGCTTTGATTGCTGATCATCCTATATAGCTTATGTCAAATTGTCCCAACTTTATTGCCCATTTTATTAATCTCTCTATCGCATAAGGCTTTTGCAGTACCAATTTGAGTGGAAAATTTGTTAAAACTTCAATGCTATGGCTCTGGAAATAAGGTCGCAGCTTTCGCGATGCCGTAACTAAGGCAAGGGCCAATTTTCCATATCCGAATATCTTGCCTCTGCTCCTTGTAAGGCTTTACTTACATAGTAGACTAGTAATTGTTGTTGTCGTTCCTCTTTTACAAGTACCAAGTTCATGAACACCTTAAATATTGCTAGATATAACAGTAGTCTTCCCTCATTTTCAAATTTAGCAAATAGAGGTACTTTCCCTATGTGATCTTTTAGGGATTGGATTGCCTATGTTCATTCACTGCTCCATTCAAACTATCTTCCACCTTTCAGTACATGGAAGAAATGGGAACATTTGTCCATTGCTCAAGATACAAACCTACTTAGGGCAGCAACCTTTCCTGTTAAGTTTTGCATCTCTTTTGGTTTAAATGGGGATGACATTTTTATGAGGGCATGATTCTTGTTGGGGTTCGCTTCAATACCTCACCGATTGACCATATATCCGAAAAACTTTTCGAATTTTACTCCATATGTTCTATATTTTTGTAATACATTGAAAGCCTCTTCTAAGTGTTTCAAGTGGTCTCTAGTCTGAGGGCTTTTTACAATCATATTTTTGATGTATAATTCCATCATTTTTTCTATTTGGTTAGGGAACATTTTTTTCACTAGCTTTAATATGTATCCCCCATATTTTTTAGCCCAAACAACTTTACTCTATATTAATATAGTCTTCAATCTATCACAAATGCGGTACGTTCCTCGTCAGGCCTATACAGAAGGATTTGATTTTATCTTGAATATACATCTGTGAAGCTTAATGGCTTGTGTCCCACAATTGTATCCACCAGCTGATCAATTATGGGGAGGGAAAAGTTGTCTTTATGACAAGCATTATTCAAGTCCGTAAAATATTGGTAGGTTTACCATTTTTGGTTGCTTTTTAGTATTAGTGTAATATCCAGAAAATTCGTTATAGTCGTTATTATTAGAAATTAGGACCTTATAGTAAGAACTTAAATATTTAAGGACCAAATTGTTAGTTTTTTTTGTTTAGGGATCAAATTGTGAACTTTACCTAGTTAAGGACTTAACTAATTTTGGTATGAATATTGTTCCCTTCAATCTAGTTCTATTGCCATAACCGTACGTGTGTATATTTGAAAGATTTGCTAAAATCATGGTGAGAATTTGGTAAATAATCAATGACTTGTAGAGCCAATCAAGAAAGATTACTTTTCTTTTTATTTCTTTCAATATGATTTGACTAAACTTGGCCAACCCACACGTCATTTTCCACTTTCCTCACACATACAATAATCAAATAATCAATTCCTTTGCTTTTGTGTACACAAGACAACATATAGGCTGGTTTTGGAGCAATCAACTACCCCCACACGTTTCTTATCATTTTCATTCGAAATTTACGAGGTAAGTGATGTTGCATGTGGTTACGTGAATCAGTATTTTGTGATTTAAATTTTGGAAATCCAATTATGGGTCAAGTATGTTTATGATAAGAAGGCCGGAGTTTGGTAGCGCTACGCACTGGATTTACTACCACCTATGTTCGGAGTAGTCCATGTGTCTCATATACGTATGTTATGAAAATTTCATGTTTTCCTTTATTTAAACGCAAATCACTTGTTCACCGCACACACTTATTGAGATTTTTCTTAAATCTCACCCCTTTAAATTTTCCCCCTTTCAGGAAATTAAGATCGTGAGTTTGGAGATGGGAAATCGGTCGATGATGGCAGAAATTTCATTTAATAAAGAGAAATCTATTTGTTATGTTTCTTTTTTTTTTTTTTTAGATTAAACGTTGGATTTAACATCATTTCATTTATTTTAAACTTTGAAAAACATTTATATTGTTTATTTATGAATAAAGAAACGATATTTTTTTTTATGTTTGTGGTTAGAGATATATTAAATTCCTGATTTTGTTAAAAATCTGAGTTTTTGATAAAAAGTCGGGTCGTTACAATTGGTATCAGAGCGGGTCTACTTTTCTGTAGACCAAAAAAAAAAAATTCGCAACGTGAACAGTAAATCGAGTCACTGTTCACGATATGAACAGTCCGAGTCACTGTTCACATCGTGAACAGTACCCCCGAGTCACTGTTCACGATATGAACAGTGACCCCGAGTTACTGTTCATACTGTTTGCAAAAAAAAAAAAAATTTCTTCTTCTTTTTCTGACATTGATTTACGTGTATGTATGGCCAAGTTTCATCATTTTTTTTAACCTGAGTTGAATGTTATAAATCTCTTCATTTTAGTTAAAAAAAAAAAAAGTCATTTACTGTTCATGACGTGAACAGTAACCGAGCCTTCAAAAAAAAAAATTTAATTAAATGTGATGGGACAAATCAATAATTGTTATATGTGGTGTGTATGCTTTGACTTTGAAATTTATTTCAACTTTGTAAATGATTTTTTTGTCTCACTCTGTAGTATATAGGAATCTTATATATCATTCACAATAATAATTATTATATTTATTTATGAAATTGTTAATCATTTCACGACATTGTTCATGATATGAGTCATTGTTTTTAAATAAGAATGCCATCACACGATCCCATGTTCCAAGCTCCGAAGCTCCTAAATCAGGTAGAAAAATATACAAGTTACATTTTACATGATGACGAATATGTTATGATAATGTTTAAATTTTGTTTATATTTGCAATTTTATGAAAGATTATGTGTCGATTTACGATTATGTGGACAAGTATGTGTTAAACTGCAACTAAGTAAATCAGACATTGATTTAATTATGAGAAATATGCTTATGCCATAATGATTTATGTTCCGTATGTAGTCATGAAAATATGTGGTTAACCATTAGTTTAAATTGAATAGTTAAGTGATTTTAAATTCATTTTGTTAGATGGTTAATAGATGCACTCAATTGGCTAGAGACCAGGCCCGCAGACGTGAAATGTTCGTGAGGTTGCGTAGGACATATGTGAGGAATCCAAACCACAACCTGTTGGAGCATTTAGACGCTACAGAGCGAATTATCAGGGGGGCGGGAAGTAATGGACATGAATTTCAGAGAGATGAGATTGTCTATCATCTCCATAGGACACTTAGCCCATATTGGAGGCAATTTCTTGAGAGACTTGAAGAGCTGTTTGAGTACCAAGCCTCCCCTGCCGTATTGATTTTATGCTTGAGGGACAGATGGATAATAAACACGGAGGATACTAGGGATATCGATAGGCCTTTAGGATACGAACCTAATCATCGCCGTCCACATAGCCCACCTAGCATTGGCCATTTTCCAGGTGTACCAGCAGTTACAATAGGGGTTTCATTATCGGGGAAGGGGTAAGGGGAGATACTGAAGAAGACCCCGATAAGGACCCCGAGGAGAGCCCTGAATACCACCCTGCATCATATTCTATGGAGAACCATGAGCACAACCCCGGGGAGAATTTAGAGGCAAACCAAAATGAAAGCGCTGGGGGAAATTTTTAGATGACATGAAATTATTTATGCCTATTTTATTTGGAGACTTTATGTTTTAAATAAGTGGATGTATGGATATCATGAATCCCATTTAATTTATGCAAGTTATTGGATTTGAATGATTGAAGTTTTGTGATATGAATATTTTTTTTGTGGTTAAGTAATATTATGTTTACATTTTTAAGATTATGGTCACTCGCTCTAGAAACTCGAACAATAAGAACGGGCAATCCCAGGCCAGAGCTACTGAAACTAACAACGACAACAGCAACAACCAAAACAACCAATTTATGCAATTTCTAGAAGCGATACGTAACATGACACCACCCGCCGCACCACTTGTTTCACCACCACCTGCAGAGAGGAGCGCGGCTGCAATAGTGGAACAATATCGCAAGTTGCAACCTCCTAGCTTTGAAGGAGGTACAGATCCACTAGCGGCAGAAGAGTGGATTTGCAAGCAAGAACTAATTTTCGAACTTATTGAGTGCCCGGAAACTAGGAAGGTAATCTATGCAACCTTTATGCTGGATAAATGAGCAAGACATTGGTGGGAAATGACCAACGGTGTCCGAATCACCTGGATAAGATCTTGGATGTGGAATGAATTTAAGGAATTATTCCTGCAGAAATACTTCCCCACCAACATTCGAAACCAGAAGAAAGCGGAATTCCTAACATTCAGACAAGGAAACTTAACACTGGCAGAATATGAGAGAAAGTTTGAAGAATTATCTCGCTATGCCCCACTCTTAGTCAACACGGAGGAAAAGAAAGCTAGACGATTTGAACAAGGTTTGCGTGATGACCTTCGACAGGCAGTGGTCACCTTTGAGTTGGGTACATACCACCAAGTGCTAGCAAAGGCACAGTTAGCCAATTTCAAAGAAACCTCCGATAGCGCTTACAAACAGCAACAGCCTACACTACTGGAGAAGCGTAAGTGGCAAGACAACAAGGGCAAGGAAATGCATGGATTCGTAAAGAGGAGCAATGGGGGGTCAACTTCGAGTAATTATCAGGAGTATCCCATATGTGGAAAATGCCAACGACGCCATGCAGGGACATGCCGTGTAGGGACTAATACGTGCTACAACTGTGGTGAGTCAGGTCACATAATAAAATTATGCCCCAAGAAGTAGAAATCACAGCAGTAGCAGAAACCAGGGAACCCACCTAGAGGACAAGCAAGAGTTTACGCCCTTACTAAACATGAAGAGGATCAGGACCAAAATGTCTTGGCAGGTAACATCCTTATATCCGGCACACCTGCTTACGTTTTGATAGATTCTGGCTCTACTCATTCCTTCATATCACCAAAATTTATGCGCACAATAAATGTTATTGGAGAACGTACACACATACCTTTAGAGGTTGCCATTCCCTCAGGAGATGTACTTAGTACAAACCGCATTGTAAGGACAGCTGAGGTAGAAATTAATGGTAGAACCTTGGAAACAAACTTGTATGTTTTGGATATACATGAATTTGACATAATCTTGGGGATGGACTGGCTTTCTAAAAATCATGCAACGATTTTATGCTTTGAGAGGGAAGTGGTCTTTAAATGTCCTGAAGGGGTAGAACTTCGCCTTTCAGTAACCAAGATAAAGTCTATACCACGGGTTGTTTCTGCATTGAAAGCCCAAAGACTCTTAAGGTCAAAGGAGTGTATAGGGTTCTTGATGTCAGTCCTAGCGAAGGAAGATGAAGTACTGACGGTGGGAGATGTAAAGGTAGTACGGGAATTCCCAGAAGTTTTTCCCGAGGAGTTGCCTGGGATGCCTCCTGAAAGGGAAGTAGAGTTCACTATCGATTTAACCCCTGGCTCCGCACCTATTTCCAAAGCTCCTTACAGGATGGCTCCAAAGGAGTTACAAGAGTTGAAATCACAAATTGAAGAGTTGTTGGAAAGGGGATTCATCCAACCCAGTGTATCCCCATGGGGAGCGCCAGTGTTATTCGTCAAGAAGAAAGACGGCTCGATGCGAATGTGCATTGACTACAGAGAATTGAATAAAATCACTATTAAGAATAAGTATCCACTTCCCAGGATTGAGGACTTGTTTGACCAATTACGTGGTGCAATGGTATTTTCAAAAGTCGATCTGAGGTAGGGATACCACCAGTTGAGAATTAAATCTACTGATATCTCAAAGACAACCTTTAGAACTCGGTATGGCCACTACGAGTTCTTAGTGATGCCATTTGGCCTAACGAATGCTCCTGGAGTGTTCATGGACTTGATGAATCGTGTCTTTCATGAATACCTAGACAAATTTGTCATTGTATTCATTGATGATATTTTGATCTATTCAAAGACTGAGGAGGAACATGAAGAACATTTGAAGATTGTATTGGGAACTCTAAAAAGGGAGAAACTTTATGCCAAATTCAAAAAATGCGAATTTTGGCTAGATCGAGTTGCATTCCTTGGACATGTAGTTACAGCCCAAGGAATAGAAGTAGATCCAGGCAAGGTAGAAGCGGTGTCGAATTGGTCAAGACCAACCAACGTGGGAGAGGTTCGCAGCTTTTTGGGTCTAGCAGGATACTACCGGAGATTTATAGAAGAATTCTCTAAGATATCAGGGCCTTTAACTCAGTTGACTCGAAAAGGTGCGAAATTTGAATGGACGGAGAAATGTGAACACAGTTTCAAGGAACTGAAGGAAAAATTAGTTAGTGCGCCAGTGTTGATTGTACCTGGAGGATTAGAAGGTTTTGTAATATACACTGATGCATCCAAACAAGGAATAGGTTGTGTGTTAATGCAACAAGGCAAAGTAGTAGCCTATGCATCTAGACAATTGAAGCTTCATGAACACAATTACCCCACACATGACCTAGAACTCGCAGCGGTAGTACACGCCTTGAAGATTTGGAGGCACTACCTATATTGGAAGTAAATGCGACATTTATACTGATCATAAAAGCCTCAAATACATTTTCACTCAAAAGGAGTTGAACATGAGACAGAGGAGGTGGCTTGAATTGGTAAAGGATTATGATTGTGAAATTCATTACCATCCAGGCAAGGCGAATGTAGTGGCAGACGCTTTGAGTAGGAAAACAACAGGCAAGTTGGCAATGTTAACGGCACAAAAACCTCTATGGAGAGAATTTGAGAAATTAAATCTCGAAGTATTCACGATGTCGTCAGACACTGTCGCTCATATGGCAGCTCTCATGATTCGACCAACACTTCAAGATCGAATTAAGAACCATCAGAAGGGTGATCAGTTATTCGAATTTATTAAATCTGAAATTGACACAGAAAAGCGAAAGGGATTCACTATAACTGAAGATAAAACATTGTGTTATCAAGGACGTTTGTGTGTACCAGATTTTGAGGAATTAAGAAAAGAAATTTTGGAATAAGCCCACACGACCCCTTACTCAGTACATCCAGGAAGTACAAAGATGTACCGTGATTTAAAAGCAGTGTTTTGGTGGAGAAATATGAAGAGGGACACAGTTGAATTCGTTGAGAAATGCCTAATTTGTCAACAGGTGAAAGCTGAGCATCAACGACCATCAGGGTTGCTACAACCATTAGATATCCCAGAATGGAAATGGGAGCATGTAACGATGGATTTTGTCGTTGGTTTTCCAAAATCAGTAAGAAGCCATGAAGCTATTTGGGTAATCATTGATAGACTGACCAAGTCAGCTCATTTCTTACCTGTACGAATGACATTTTCTATGGATCAGTTTGCGCAACTATATGTTAATGAAGTGGTGAGATTACATGGTGTTCCAGTCTCGATTGTGTCTGATAGAGATCCCAGGTTTACATCAAATTTTTGGAAAAGCTTGCATCGAGCAATGGGAACTAAGCTAAAATTTAGTACAGCTTTTCACCCTCAAACAGACGGACAATCCGAGCGAACAATTCAAATAATAGAGGATATGCTTCGAATGTGTGTCCTAGATTTTGGAGGACATTGGGAGAAACATTTGCCATTATCGAGTTCGCTTATAACAACAGTTATCATGCCTCTATCGACATGGTACCGTATGAAGCTCTGTACGGGAGGAAGTGTAGATCGCCCATTCATTGGGATGAAGTCGGTGAACGTAAAATTTTAGGACCTGAAATCCTGGAACGTACGATTCAGGCCATAGAAAAGATTCGGGCTAACATGAAGACCGCCCAAGACAGACAAAAATGCTATGCAGATAAAAGAAGAAAGGAACTAAAATTTGTTGTTGGCGATAGGGTATTTTTGAAGGTCACACCAATGAAAGGTGTCTTAAGATTTGGAAAAAAGGGGAAACTTCGACCAAGATATATTGGACCTTTTGAGATACTCAAAAGGGTTGGGAATGTAGCTTATCAATTAGCCTTGCCACCAGAGCTTTCTGCAGTACATGACGTTTTCCACGTATCGACACTCAAGAAGTACATTCCAGATCCGAGTCACGTATTGAAACATCAACCCTTGAAAATTCAATAGGACTTGAGTTATGAGGAAACACCACTTTGCATTATAGCTCGCAAAGTACAGAAGCTTCGCAACAAGGAGATACCGTTGGTCAAAGTGTTATGGCAACACCATTCAGAAGAAGAGACAACTTGGGAACGTGAGGAGGACATACGATCTAAGTACCCCCACGTGTTCGATAATGTCGACAAAGGTAATTTTCGAGGACGAAAATTTATTTTAAGAGGGGTAGATTGTAATATCCAGAAAATTCGTTATAGTCGTTATTATTAGAAATTAGGACCTTATAGTAAGAAATTAAATATTTAAGGACCAAATTGTTAGTTTTTTTTGTTTAGGGATCAAATTGTGAACTTTACCTAGTTAAGGACTTAACTAATTTTGGTATGAATATTGTTCCCTTCAATCTAGTTCTATTGCCATAACCGTACGTGTGTATATTTGAAAGATTTGCTAAAATCATGGTGAGAATTTGGTAAATAATCAATGACTTGTAGAGCCAATCAAGAAAGATTCCTTTTCTTTTTATTTCTTTCAATATGATTTGACTAGACTTGGCCAACCCACACGTCATTTTCCACTTTCCTCACACATACAATAATCAAATAATCAATTCCTTTGCTTTTGTGTACATAAGACAACATATAGGCTGGTTTTGGAGCAATCAACTACCCCCACACGTTTCTTATCATTTTCATTCGAAATTTACGAGGTAAGTGATGTTGCATGTGGTTACGTGAGTCAGTATTTTGTGATTTAAATTTTGGAAATCCAATTATGGGCCATGTATGTTTATGATAAGAAGGCCGGAGTTTAGTAGTGCTACGCACTGAATTTACTACCACCTATGTTCGGAGTAGTCCATGTGTCTCATATACGTATGTTATGAAAATTTCATGTTTTCCTTTATTTAAACGCAAATCACTTGTTCACCGCACACACTTATTGAGATTTTTCTTAAATCTCACCCCTTTAAATTTTCCCCCTTTCAGGAAATTAAGATCGTGAGTTTGGAGATGGGAAATCGGTCGATGATGGCAGAAATTTCATTTAATAAAGAGAAATCTATTTGTTATGTTTCTTTTTTTTTTTTTTGGATTAAACGTTGGATTGAACATCATTTCATTTATTTTAAACTTTGAAAAACATTTATATTGTTTATTTATGAATAAAGAAACGATATTTTTTTTGTGTTTGTGGTTAGAGATATATTAAATTCCTGATTTTGTTAAAAATCTGAGTTTTTGATAAAAAGTCGGGTCGTTACAATTAGGACCGGATTACATACCCAAACTGGATAGCAAGCTTCGTGGATAAAGCCATTCTTTAAGAGTTTATCAATCTCGCTTTTTAGTGTCTCGTATTTTACGGTGCTCATTGACCTGCTCTTGTGTATCTTAGGATTGATCTTAGGGTTGAGCTTTAATTCATGATAGGCAACTTTGGGGTCGATTCTTATCATGTTCACATGTTTCCAACAAAACACATCTAGGTTTGCGGCTAAAACGATTTTTAGCAAGCCTTTCATCTGTTCACTTAACTCCTTGCTGATTTTTAGATTTTTACTTGAATCTTTTGAGCTAATGAAAAAAGCATTCTAAATCTTATGATTTGCACTAAGTTATGTGAGGGTCAATAGAGTCATCAATTTCTAGTTTATCCCTGGGATGACTCGTTTCAACTATGGCAATGATATTCTTAGCAGTTTTAGGCCTCTTTTTTGTTGTTTTTACAGTTCTTCCTTGATTGTACTTTAAAAAAATTCCTTTATCCATAAAATACCTTACATACAAATGATGGAGGGAGATAACTATGTTCGCTTGCTTCAGGACAAATTGTCCAACAATTTCTTCGTATGCGAATTTAACTTGGCGATATCAAAATCCATCTTTCCTATCTTCACTAACAGAGTGGCCAATCAACAAAGGAGCCTCTACTAGTGAAGTGGTGAGGATCTGACACATGGATCCAAGGGTTAATTTTTTGCATTCAGTCAAATGCTTCATTCTATAGCACTAAAAACATTCACATGTTATTACTTCTTGGATCATGAATACTTCATTTTGAATTCTGGAAATTTTAATTTTAGGTTTGATTGATGTACTTGAATAGGTTAAGGACAGCGTATTACCTATAAGCTTAATTCTTCCAAGATATTTACCTTCCAAGCTCTGTATCTCTGTGCTTAGAGTAGCGCATTTCGTCGTTAGTGCTTTCATATCTTCGTTCATCTTTTGGATAGTCTTCGCTGCCAAATTTACTCGTGCATTAGTTTGAACGCTACTTATCCTTGGATTCTCATTCTTTGGAGCTCTAATTGATGCTTGATTTTTCCTAGTTTGTTTCATTTCCTTAGATTTAATGCATTTCTCAGATAGAACGTGAAAATTTGTAGTCTACTTTATTCTAGTTTTCCACAAATGGTGCCAATTTATTGATGATAGAAATCTGATCATCAAATCCTATTCACCTAACTATGATTTTCGCTTCTTAAACTCAATAGTTTTTACACTCAAATTGGAGCAAAAAGGGAATAATGATTTGAGAGGGAGATATTTGAATTTTATGTGTTTCTCTTCAAATGAGGATGTATTTATAGATTTTTCTCCAAACTTTGGGATTGGGTCATTTTGAGAGAATGACAAATGGTGGCTCTTTATTGGTTATTTTATAACATATTCGGTTAAAAGTCACGCTTTATATTTTGGCCCATGTGTTTTTCCTTGCCAATCTGGAGACAGCCGGATGGAGTGAAAGGTTCGCCTATTTAGAGCGCACTTCTTAGGCCTTCATTCCCTTCACAAGCTACATTTTCTTTGCCAAGTAGGGCAAAGTTCGCAATGTACATTTCTTAATTTAACAGTTATCATCGCCCAATTCCTTATGGACACATCGACATGGTTCCACCTCAGCCACTTCTATAAGGAATGAAAAGGTTATCATCACCCAATTCCCAATGGACATACTAACTTAGATCCATTTCAGCCACTGCGCAATCTCCACAATATGATGCCTTCGACGCGGCTGTAGCACTATCAGTTGCATGGTCAAGGCCTCAACTTGACGATGCAAGGTTGTATTTTCATCACGTAGTAATGCCTCGATTAAATATCAACAAGAGCATTGTTCTATCATTTTGGGATCATATCGATAGAATCATTTAAAGCTATGATATCAAATGGTGTTGAACTACAACAAAAACAAAGAAATTAAGAGAAATCGGAATAAATTCCAAGGTCATATATTAATCAAATAAACTACTCCCCTACAATGACTGCTAGAATAAGAATTTAATCAAACTCACACACCAAGAAGTTCAAGGTGCAGTCAACAAAAATAAAATAGCACAATTCACAACAAACAAAAATTAAAGATGGTGTTGGAGTCCAAGTCGCGACTCTCTGTTGATTTGCTAGAGCCATAGAACTTGTGCAATGTAGATACAAGTTTTGTGGACACAAGACTATTGGTTGCATGACCTCCAAAACGTTTGATTTAGTGCATCTTTCCTATTGCAATTAAGGGAGGTTTTTGTTATTTTTTTATTTTTTTAAGGAGATTTTTAGAGTACGATGACCCCAACCCGAATCCTGTTTGGCTTGACCCAAAAACTCACGGTGCAATTTATGTCATGAAAGAAACATTATGAAAAAAATTTGGGAGCCTATGGTGTGGTCTACCCGATCCCGTAGACATAATGTAGTTTTAGGGTTTCATTAAATGATTATTCGAAATAGCCGCACTTCTTACTCATCTTTGCTATGGTAGATTTCTCCTCATCTACCCGTGTTCTTTTTCGTCTTGGGTTTCCATGTAAATTTATATTCTTGTTGTTATTTAATATATTCATATATTTTTTTCATAAAAAAAGTGGTATCAGAGCGATGTTTGATTTTCAGAAATGGCAACTATAAAATACAATATATCACTTTTGGATAGCAACACCAGGTTTTTTTTACGGTAATTAAACATGTAGGCTCTACTCGCAGAAATGGACTTGGGTGATACCCTGTTAGGGTTTGATAAGGTGCCTTCATCTTAGATGCAAGAGGAAAAAAATAACGATCAAAAGCTTTATTTCAAATGCATCTTCATCTATCAAATCAGTACTACAGGACGTTCTAAAGATAAAAAATCATAGTTGTGTTGTGGTTAAAGTTAGAGTAGTTATGCATGAAGAAAAGTCTTACCAATAATTTGCATCTGAAGCAACAAATGTATTCTTGTCGCATGACAAAATGTACATCTATAGAAGACTACTTAACCATCTTTATGAAAATCGTCTTTGATCTGGAGACCGTGGAGGTTAAGCGTGATGAAGATTTAGGTTGATTTTGTTGTATTTGCTGCCCTATTCGTATATGAATTTTAAAGATATTATTTTATATACTCATGATACTCTTATCATGGATAAAGTATATGATGCTCTGTTCTCTAAAGAAAAGATGAAGCTGCTTGTCATTGGATTTTAGGCTTAGACAAAGGGCCTTATTGTTTATGGGAGGACACATGGGAAGAATTTTGGTGGTGATATGAGGGGTAGAGAGAAAATTTTATTACAAGAAAAATGAGCACATCAAATCTGACTACTTTAAGTTGCAGAATGAGAATAAAAAGGTTATTGCTAACACGAAGGAAAACAACCAAAAAATCCTAGTGAAGCCAGTGTTGCAAAAGATGGCCACAATGATTGAGAAATTCTACTTATTTCTAATGGCGACTCCATACCTTGCAAGGATTTGATTCTTAATTTAGCTAACAAATATTTGTTAATTGAATTTTTAATTTTAATGGATCTTAACAAATTTTAACAAAATTTGTTAGAATTTTTGAATTTGAATTAAAAATTTGTTAAGAATTTGGCGACTCCATTACTTATTTCTAATGGCGACTTAATACTTGTTACCATTGCCAAAAAGTAAAAAAAAAATTTTTTTTGCTCAAAAACTATTTTTTCATCAAAGTTTAGTGTTCGTTTGGCTTCGTTTTACATGAAAATTGTCCATTAAAGTGAAAATTCTTTTTACAATTGATTATCAAATTTGTTTCTATTGCGAAAAATAAAATAAAAAATAAAAAATAAAAAAATGAAAAGCACCTGGAAAAGGTTTTCCCCAAAAACCAGCCAAATGTGCACGTGTGGGCACAAGTAAGAAAATATTTTGCCAAGAAAATTGTGCCCATCAAACAACCAAAATGGTGGAAAATGGAAAACAAATTCATAGTTCCATGGAAAAGATAAGTTATCAAACAGGGCCTTATTTTCTTTTCCAAAGCTTCCCTTTTCATTGTTTCAGCGCGTTAATTGAAATTTGCTTCTTTCTAACAAAATGTTTTACATGGCAATTGACAATACAAAGTTGTATCATTGTGCAAGTATTTCATGTCACACCTTCCGTTAAAAAAGTTAATGAATTTTAACCTAGTTACATAATGGAAATAAAAAGTTAAGATCACTGACCATTTTGAATCGATCACAAATGTGAAATTACTAGATCAATGAATTGTTATTTTAACCTTTAAATGTAAGGCCTAACCTGTTACACGTAGCCCTGAAGACAAAAATATTAGGCAGACGCCAAGTCATTACGTTCACATACATTAGTCTTAACTGGGCAGACGACCAGTAGCTATTTTGTAATTCAGAAATTATTAAGATAATACTTGGTCAAAACAGGCAGCTATAAATTAGAAAGATGACTAATAAAATCAAAATTCAAACGTCAACTCATGCTACTTGGCTTTATATATGTGTGTTTCATCCTTACCATTTAGAGCAATCAAAGAAAAATAGTTTTTTCCTGCATTAAAATCCTTCTTTTTTTCACATAAATGGATCTCATCTTTCTCTTCAGTTACTCTACTTTTGTTCTCTCTTTGTCCCTGATCTTCATCATCAAATGGAAGAAATCCAAAGCTGATACAAAACTCCGAAAACTCCCACCTGGTCCCAAACAGTTACCCATAATTGGACATTTGCACCTTGTAAGTCTACTTCCACATCGTGATTTCAAAGAATTGGCCAAAAAATATGGACCAATAATGCATTTGAAGCTCGGTGAAACTTCAGCAATTGTTATATCTTCCCCGGAAATTGCAAAAGAAGTATTGAGAAATCAAGATCCTACTTTTGCAGCCAGATCAGGGACTATGTCTACTGAGATCTTATGGTATAATCATACTGATATGGCATTTAGTCCATATAATGATTACTGGAGACAAATGCGTAAAATCTGCGTTTTGGAACTTCTAAGTTCCAAACAGGTTAGATCTTTTGCTTCCATCAGAAGTGATGAGGTTCTTAAACTCATCAAATCAATTAAATCATCTGCCGGAAAACCCATAAATCTCACAGAAAAGATTTTCTCGTCGACAAGTTCCATTACTGCAAGAGCAGCATTCGGTAAAATATGCAAGGATAAAGACACACTGGTAAAACTATTCCAGGAAGGTGTATCCTTAGCGGCAGGCTTTGAACTGGCTGACCTGTTTCCTTCTTCGAAGATACTTAGACTTCTCAGTTCAAGTAAGGTAAAATTATGGGCAATGCGCCGCAAGCTTGATGCGATTCTTGATGAAATAATTGATGAACACAAGGAGAATTTGGCAAGAATGAGCAAGGACAATGAACGGTTGGGTCAAGCAGAGTCGACAAGAAGGGGAAACGGAGAGTTCGGCAATGAAGATTTAGTTGATGTTTTCCTACGAGTAAAGGAAAGTGGGGAACTTGACATTCCTATTAACTATGATAACATTAAAGCTGTTATTTCTGTAAGTTTTTTGCTATGAATTTGCTCTTCTGTATGTACTTTTAATTCCTAGTTATATTTTGATTAACAAGACTGGTGGATATTATGTAGGATATGTTCTCAGCTGGAACAGATACATCATCATCGACGACTGATTGGGCTATGGTCGAACTTATAAGGAATCCACGAGTAATGGAGAAGGCACAAACTGAAGTACGAGAGATCTTTAAGGGACGTGAAATCATAGATGACGCTGATCTTCAAAAGTTAAAATACCTAAAGATGGTAATAAAAGAAACATTGAGGGTGCATACAGCAGTTCCCCTTCTCCCAAGAGCTAGTACAAAAGATAGTGAAGTTAATGGCTATTTTATACCAGCCAATGCCAAAGTCTTTGTAAACGCTTGGGAAATGAGCAGAGATCCTAAGTATTGGACTAACCCTGAAAGTTTTGAACCAGAACGATTTGAGAAAAACGGTTTAGACTTCACTGGAAATCACTTTGAATATCTTCCGTTTGGATCAGGAAGAAGAATGTGTCCAGGGATGACTTTCGGCATAGCTGGAGTTGAGCTTCCTTTAGCTCAACTTCTCTATAACTTCGACTGGAAACTCCCAGAAGGAATCAATCCAGATAATTTAGACATGACTGAGAACTCTGGAATAACTGCATCAAGAAAAGAAGACCTTTATGTAATTGCTACCCCTTATGATCCATGACTTAATTTGTCTACTACTAGATAATTTAAATAAGTTTCCTAAGACAGACTTTCATTTCAGATCATGTTTTTTCAAGAAAATTATGCAAACATGTTCAAAATAGAATCTTAATATTAGAACTAGTTATTGATGTCAATTTTATATAATATGTTTCATTATAACCGTCGTTATTAAATATAGTGTTTCAAACAAACAAGAAAATTGCAGTATCTTTTGAAGTACGTTGTCTACTTGATAGATAACTTTATATTCAAGGCTATGTAATAAGAGAGATGATAATTATTTATATAATACAGAAAATCTTAATAATTTTGTAACTTTGTATATTGAAGTCAACTTTGATAACTAATCGTCAACAGCATGAATTGGAATGGATAAAATTGTTTAATTTCTGTAAATTTCCAGAACTATTTCCATGGGGAGTGCCTTATTCAACAGGGAATTTGTTTTAAAATGCAGTTACGTTGAAAAGTATATTTATATGTATAAATTGACGCAATTGGGAAATGTAAATAATAATAAAAGGTTTTTTTTTTTGTCATAACTCAATGGTGTTACGCGAATTGCACTTCAATGAACTTGAGAAATATTGGAATCCACAAAATAACACAAAAACTGAATTAATATTAATAAAAAAACAAATATAGGGTTTTCAAACCCTTAACTCATATTTAAAGGGTCAAAACATAATCTAATCAATTCAAAATCTTAATTAGGTAGACAAGTGATGAAGACAAAATAATAATTCTATTTAATTTTGAGTTTGTCCCTTTTTGGTGAACTGCTAGTCTAATTAAATTGAAAACGGGGCCAATGATCACAACTTAGGGCCTTTGGCATTGAAGCACGTCGGATTTTTTGGGCAGATTCCGTCGTTTAGACTTTCAATTAAACGTTTTTGCCGTTTAAGCTAATTTTTGTTTTTGCAATATTTTAGTCAAATAAACTCGGATTTGATTTTCGTTTATTGGAGAACGATCCTGGTGATTATGAGAATCAAGAACCGTACTTATCTCAATTTTTTTCATTTTTGGAAAAAATAATATTTTCTTATTATTATGTAATTTTTCCTAATTTTCTTAAGTTTTTCGCTATTTAAACATTATAAGCCCTTTGAGGCAACGTAGTTTTGAATGAAATAAAGTTTTCTTGAATTTCTTTTCGTTAAAATTCTTTTTGTGTGAATTTTTGTCTTTCCTATAATCTTCCCCTGTATCAGTTGGTATCAGAGCCGAATTCGTTCATTCACCATACCGTCAAGGAGACGTTAAGAAGCTTGTGAAGCCCTAGTAGAGGAGGTACATAGACGTGATAAAATCACACAGCTACGTCAACAAGTGGAGTTGCTGACACAGCAAGTTGCCGCACTTATGTCGCAGCAACATGCGCCTGGAGGTCGTGGTCGTGGTCGTCGTGGAAGGTTCCAATTGAGGAAGTCCAACACCATGATCATAATATTCAAAGGCAAGTTACAGAGTTAACCCAGCGCCAAGCGGCGCGCGATTTAGAGAATCGTGAGGTCTCCGATCTCGATTCTTATTCCGCTGTTTTTGAAAATCCCTACCACCAACGTTATCTATCCGAGGATGAAGAGTTTTTGGTTAGTGATGTGGGTCAGGCATTGGTGGTGGGGCAGAGTTTTCTGACTTTCCTGAAAAATAACACTGACTGGTTATGTAAATTGACGTGTACTATTGGGGAAAAGAAAAGTGTGTTGCTTCCAGATAAGGGTTCAGTAAAAACAGTTGGGGATGTGGCCAGATTACTGACCAGAGTGAAGTTCGAGACAAATATAGAAGGATATGGGGTAGTGTATGTGTTGGTGGAAAAGTCAGTTGACAGTGTGCAGGAGGTCACTCGTAGGGTTTAGCCATTGCTAGAGGAGTTTCATGAGAACTTCCCAGAAGAACTTTCAGATGGATTGCCGCCAGAGCTTCCATTTCATGGTGATAATTCTGATGATAATGAGATTTCTTCCCCCATCAAATTCGAAGGTGAATTTTTCTCAACTCGAGGAGAATAATGAAGGCAAAATAATAATTCCACTTAATTTCGGGTTTGTCCGTTTTGGTGAACTACTAGTCTAATTAGATTAAAACGGGCCAATGATCACAATTCAGGACCTTTGGCCCTGAAACACGTCGGATTTTGGGCAGATTCCGTCGTTTAGGCCTTCAATTAATCGTTTTTGCCGTTTATGGTAATTTTTGTTTTGGCAATATCTTAGTCAAATAAATTCGGATTTGATTTTCGTTTATTGGGGGATGATTTTGGTGATTAGGAGAATCAAGATCCGTCATTATCTCAATTTTTTCCATTTTTGGAAAAAATAATATTTTCTCATTATTATGTAATTTTTCCTAATTTTCTTAAGTTTTTCACTATTTAAAAGTTGTAAGTTCTTTAAGGCAACGCAGTTTTGAATGAAATAAAGTTTTCTTGAATTTCTTTTCGTTGAAATTCTTTTTGTATGAATTTTTGTCTTTCCTATAATCTTCCTCTTCATCAACAAGTCTACATAAAAATAAAAATAAAAACTGCAAAAATGACCCTTAAACTGACTCAAAAAAAAAAAATTGTTAAAACGAACCCCTAAAAGATAGAGGTTGACCCTGAAAGTTTGAAATGTTGGTCAAAGGCCATCATCACCCGTCAAAATTGTACAGAATTGAAAAATGATTTTGAATTATACTCTCTAGAGAAAATCTTACACATAAACTGAAAGTTACATGTATTTTCGTAAACCCTTCTTATTTCTCATTTTTTTTCCAGCTAGTTTATGATTTTCCCTTCTAGTTGTTACGCATCATAAATGATCTACTAAATATCCTTACATAATTTATGTTAAGCAATAATGACATTATACATCAATTATTTGGAGGACAAATTTATGTTGAATTTCAAATATTAAATTAAAATTTTCAAATTAACTTATACTAAGCACCTGTTTAGTGGATATTAAAATCATATTTTTAGTAAATTTTAATAAAAATTGATGAAATATATGTTTGAAAAGTTGTGGATCCTATGAAATAGATAATTAAAATCAATTGTTGACTGATAAGTGTATTTTATACACTTATTCGGGCTCCAAATTATGACATTTTGTGGTTCTTTTAATGGGATTATAGCCTAATTTATAATATAATGTGTTATTAGGTGAAACTCGATGGATGATGAAGAATTGGAGAAAAGAATGCAAAAATTGACGAAAAAATGGAAAGATCCAAAACTTGAGGGTTAAAGTGCAAATACACAAAAGTTGTGTCGAAACTCACGATGAAGATTCAAGAATGCTAGAGGTCAAATGGATGCAACGAAAGATCAAAAGGAGTGAAAACAAATCAATTTCCAACCGCACAAGGATGTCTAAATTTTAGTTGGAGATTGAGACACATTTTTGGCTTAGATAAAGTTCGAATTGAAGAAGAGCTATTTCTATCAAAGTTGTAGTCCTTCGAGTTATCTTTCTAACGCAACTTGAATCATCTCAATCGGACATCGGAAAAAAAAAGTTATGACAAAATTACTGAAACAGACGCAAATGGACAGAAACTTGGCGCCCGAGCGCTACACACTCAGCGCTCAAGCGCTGCACTAGCCAGAAAATGGATTTTTAACAGATTTTTAGCGCTCAAGCGCTGTCCCATAGCGCTTACGCGCCGCCACAGATTCTAGGTTTTTATTGTTTGGGCCGCGAAAACTCCACAAAAAGACTCCAAATTGGCCAAGAACGGATATGAAAGTATAAATAGACCTAAGGAGGCTTGGAAAGGGGGGAGTTCCCACCTTAGTTCCAAACAACACAAACACATGGAACTTTGAAGATTTGGGAAGGAATTTAAGGAAGAACACATCAAAAGGATTTATTCTACTCATTGGGAGGGAAAGTATATACAATTGGAGATTCAAAGGCGGAATTCAAAGGAGGAAAACATCGCGCAAACCACGTTTTGAAGCATCAATGGGAGTTGGAAGAAGATCTTGTGCAAGATTGGATTCTTTTTCTACATTATTCTTCTAAACCCGGTGATGTACTCTATAATAACTTTGTATTTTTCTTTCATTCCCATGAGTAGTTAAATCTAATTTAGGGAGAACAATGTAACCAATTGAGATCCTTTATTTCTTTAAATTGAGATTCTTGTGTTTTTATTTGATGTGTTGATTTTGCTATGTTCTCAATGCATATGTGTCGATTTTGCTATGTTCTCAATTCATTTAATTACTTGATCACTAATTAAATGATTTCGTGAACAATAATTACGTAGAGATGCGGATTGTTGTTTAGACCAAGTAGTAAATTCCGGTAAATTGGCATAACGTGTAGAGATACCTATGTTAATTGCTGCGGTCATAATTGAATTCTTAGAACTGATGTTTCGTTTAACTAAGGAGAATTCGCATAGAGAGATGGAATTGAATTAGTTAAATAGGCTCAATGAGAACTCGAGAGGGGTAAATTGAATACAATAGAAGAATTCGACCGAACACTACCTTAGATTGTATGAATCTTGATTTAAGGAGTAAAGGTGATAAATATGTGAAATTGTTCCGCCCTAATATCCGTTATCCTTTGAATTTCCAATCAATCGCTTCTGTATTCAATTTAATTTCAAGTATTTCAATTCAAGAATTCATAACCAATCATTGTTCTTGTTTATTTATATCAAATAAAAGTTAGAAATAATAGATTAAGACTAAAGTATAGTCCTCGTGGGAACGATAATCCGGACTCTTAGGTCCACTTTATTACTTGTCACGATCCGTACACTTGCGGGATATAAAATTCGACAACATTGACTTTAACTTTGATAAAAATTTAGATTTAATTTCTATCAAACAGTGGTTAAGCAACATTTATTAATAGATTATTTCTATATTTATTCAAAGTAATTGCAATTTTGAACCCTATCATAGTTAAACCAAAAACTCACGATGTTTGATAAATTTGTGCATTAATTATATTCCGTTAAGAAAAACTTATGCATGCAAATACAAATAGAGTAATGACTTACCAAAACGTAGAAAATGCAGAAGTTAGAAGAAGATGAAATAAAGCAAGGTATGTGAATTCAAATCTTTTTTAGACGAATTTCGCCTCCTATACTGGTGCTAGCATGATTTAATGAACGTCTTCAAAAATACAATGCTTCTTCCAAAACTAATATAGCACAATTTTAATTTGGTGAGCGAATCAAGTCAATGCTTGACTGTACTCTTTTAGAATTAAAGATATCGAATATTATATATCAATCACAAAATTCAAATATAATATGAGCACTTAATCTCATAATTGTGACCAAATTGTGTGTGTGTGTGTGTGTGTGTGTGTGTGTGTATATATATATATATATATATATATATATATATATATATATATAATTTATTAAAAAATATTTTTAATTAACTATTTCATAAATAAAATTTAAATAATATTTGACTTTTGAAGTTTTAAATTTGTATCTTAGTTTTGAAATGAGTGATACTTAATTTCTTACGTTCGAATTTTTTCCTTTGGTGCCAAAAACTTGTCAACGTGATTTATATTGCAAGTTTATGGTGTCAAGTTTTGTAATATAATAATGGAGTTAGAGTGTCGAACTCATAGAGATTATAATTCAAATTTCTACTAAGTACTATAATTATATAACCTCTACTTTATATAGATGAATGAATGTTATAATCAATACTTTTAAACTAATATGGTGACGAATTCAACAAATAATTGCAAGCTTGAAGAACAATCAAGTGAAAAAGCCTAGGGTTATGATTTCACCCAACTATCAAAAATGATTCTCAATTATATAATTATTTCTAATCAATTTTTCAAAATTTATAAGCAAGAACATTAACGTACTTTTACTCCATCTCTCGAGTGTCAAGTAAAAATTATTCCTATATTTCAATTCCAATATCTCTATTTCGAATTAAAATATAGAATTTATCAAGTTCGTGGTTCTTAAATGGAACATACTTCAAAGGAATTATACTTTCTCTCGAAACCTATAATTTCGTAGGTTGTGTTATTCTTATGATCACGCCTAAACTCCCCTCTTTCGAGTGCCAAAATTGATTAGCGTCAAATCATTCAATTAGTGTTCAATTAATTGAAAGTATTAAAATCATAACACAAATAAACACATGCAAAAAATCTAATAGAAATAACTAAAATTAAACAATTCATATTCTCAAGTTTTTGGCTACAATCAACCATAGATAATGAATATAGCTCATGATGTAATCTATGAAAATACTAAAATTCATATAAAAAGGTATAAGGAAGAGAATAGAAAAACTAGAATCTTCAATTTCTTCTCTTATTCTTCTTTGTCTTGTTCTTGAATCTCTTGGTATTTTTCCTCCTTGCCTTCTTAAAAATTTGTGTTGAATTCTCCCTTACCTCTTGAACCATTCTCCCCCTAAAATTAGGTCTTAAGGGTTGTATTTATAATCGTTTGAAGTCTTGGAAAGATTGGAGTCACGTTGGACTAAGAAAAAGTCCAAAAAAACTCAAAAGTCCTGCACTTCGACGCCACAATCGTGGCGTTGCTTCACCCAGTTACTATTGAATTTCAGCAACGGTGGCGATTCGGCACCTAGTTTCGGCTAGAAATTCAGCACTGAACGTCCTTCATTATTTTTATCATAACTTTTTCTCCTAATATCCAATTGAAACGATTCAAGATGTTTTGAAAAGATAACCCAAAGAGATACAACTGTGATGTAGATATTATTTTCCATTTCGAACGTTTGCTGTATCAAAAATGAGTCTCAATATGAGACTGAAAATCCGAAGCATAACTTTTTCGGTTGGAAATTGATGTGTGATAACACTTTGCCTATGTATCATCCCTTTGACTTCTTTCTTCGTCCAATTAACTCCTAAAACTCTCGAATCTTCATTGTGAGGTCTGACACAACATTTAAGTATTTGTACATTAGTCCCCGAACTTTGAATCTCTTACAATTTCTCTTTTCTGGTTTGCCAACTTTTGTTTATTTCCTTCAATTTAATCAACATATATATATATATATATATATATATATATATATATATATATATATATATATATATATATATTCTTTAATCTATCTTATGTGCGGACGTCTCTTCGTTAACCTTTCTAAATGACCCATGTAACAAGCTTTGGGCCGATGACTTCTAAGCTAAATGACTTTAGCATCCAGTTTTAAATCCTTATAGGCTTACTCACTCAAATCATAAAGGCTACGAAGGAACGTTTCACAATGAGATTGTTAAAGTTGTCCTCATAAGGATCTTTTAAGGTAGCTTCATAGCAGTTTTTTTTTCCTTCTTTTATGTAGTGATTAGTGCAATGCCCCTTATAAAACACTCATTCTTGAGAATTTACCCCTAACTTAAGGTTTTCACCCAATTTTCATCATATTGGCCTCAGACAGTCCATACAAACTTTAGCATATATGGAATCCACATTTATCTCCAAGTTTCCTTACAACAGCTCAATCATCCAAACATCCTAGATTTAGTTGAAGGATTTAATAATGTTTAGTGATTGTTTGGATTTAATATCTAAGTTCTCTATTTCAACATATTCATGTACAATGCTACAATCAATTCGTGTGCATAGATATCTCACGTTCCGCATTAATAAGCAAAAAAAAATTAATTAAAACACATAACATATCCATGATCCAAAAACAAACACATGTCCTCAATAATATACATCATTGCTGACCATGTTATTTTTTTTATTTTTTAAAACATGCACATGAATCACACAAAATAATAAAAAATAAATACTTGGCAATTAGATAATTTAAAATATACCCCCAAATTTAAATTGAACATTGTCTCCAGTGTAAAATTAAAGAAAAGTGAGGATGACTTCCCTGAATTATCTACATTGCTTATGACGTTTTGGTGCTTATGATACTGGATTTGATGGATGTTTTTCATACTTCTTCCTGAAACTCGAAATTTATCCCCTTTTTTCCTTGTCGATGTTGGTTTGAGTGTTTCGCAATATCATATTCTTGAAAAATCAAATTTTAGATATTAAATAAATGGAACAAGGGTTGCATAGCTCAAATATCTAATGACCAACGTAATTACTCAAGAACCTAGGGGAACACGGGATATGGATGATGATTCCTAAATAAACTAAACTATTCTTTAACTCGAAAACAAAATAAATAAAGGGGAATAAGGCTTGGGTTGCCTCCCAAGAAGCGCTCCTTTAATGTCATTAGCTTGACGTTGGCAATCTGTATCATGGAACGTTGAAAAAACTTTTGATGCCTTGCTCATTTTGCTTCTTTTGATTTTGCTCCACTCTTCGTTATTTTTTCCAAACTTCGGCATTGTCCCTTTCAATATAATAGGATTTTTCAATTCCATCCAATTCAAATTCAACAACGTAGAATTCAACTTCCTCATCGGACTTAATCACAAAATCAAATTCTATACAATCAATGAATTTAGACAAATGTACATTGCTTTCATCTTCATTGATTTCTACTTCTTCAGTCGGTTCCTTTGTGATCAAGTTGTCATTTATTTTAAGCTCATCTACCATCGTTGAAATTTCTTTAAATTGACTTATCGATCAGCATTTTAGATTCACAGGCAATGAGAAGTCTTTATTTTCAACTCTTTCAAGTGGATTGTATTTTCACCTTTGAATTCATTCGAGTAACTCCAATCTCCAATACACATGTTGTGCTCTTTCAACTTGGCAAGTTTATTATAGTACTTTGCAATTACCCTCTCGTTCAACAAAGGAGGACCATTTCCCACAAATACGATGTCCTCATCCCAATCGACAGATACATAATCTCCCAAAGGCATATATAGGCTTCATCAGAATTGTCAATTGCTTGTTTTCGACATCTTAAATATTGCATGAACCCTAGAAGCTTTAGCGTACGAGAGTCGGTGCGTGTATGTAAATAGTGCTCAGTACAATGCATCTCATAGCAAGCTGACAAAAGATATCTTCTACAAACACGTAGTTTTTATCCATGTCGAGATTACTTATTGCAGTTGTTCCGCTCTCTTACCATTATTAGAATCATGCACATACTATTTAGTAATACCTAAAAAAATACCAAAGAGATTATGGTAGGTAGTCAAAATTAACAAAATCAAAGAAAATTTAAATTAAAACAAAAGTTAGTTGGTAATAATATTAGTAAAAAAAATAAATAAAACAATCACCGACAACGATGCCAAAAACTTGTCACGCGTTTTCTATAATGTGATTTATACTGCAAGTGTATGGTGTCAAGTTTTGTAAAATAATAATGGAGTTAGAGAGTCGAACCCACAAGGATTGTAATTCAAATTTCTATTAAATACTATAATTATATAGCCTCTATTTTATATAGATAATGAATGTTATAATCAATATTTTTAAACTATTATGGTGACGAATTCAACAAATAAATGCAAGCTAGAAGAATAATCAAGTGAGAAAGGCTAGGGTTATGATTTCACCTAACTATTAAAAAATAATTTTCAAATATATAATTATTTCTAATCAATTTTCCAAAGTTTATAAGTAAGAACACTAACGTAATTTTACTCCCTCTCTCGAGTGTCGAGTAAAAACTATTCCTATATTTCAATTCTAATATCTCTATTCCGAATTAAAATATAGAATTTATCAAGTTTGTGGTTCTTAAATACAACATGCTTCAAAGGAATTATACTTTCTCTCGAAATCTATGATTTCTTAGGTTGTGTTATTCTTATGATCATGCTAAACTCCTCTCTCTTGAGTGTCGAAATTGAGTAGCATCAAATCATTCAATTAGTGGTCAATTAATTAAAAGTATTAAAATCATAAGACAAATAAACACATTCGAAAAATCTAATAAAAATAATTAAAATTAACCAATCCATATTCTCAAATTTTTTACTACAATCAATCCCTAGATAATGAATTTAGCTCATGATGTAATCTATGAAAATACTAAAATTCATATAAAAAGATATATAGAAGAGAATAGAAAAACTAGGATGTAAATTTTCAATTTCTTCTCTTATTCTTCTTTGTCTTGTTTTCTAATCTCTTGATATTTTTCTTCTTTGCCTTCTTGAAAAATTATGTTAAATTCCTTCTTGCCTCTTGAACCGTTGTCTTCCTAAAATTAGGTCTTAAGGATTGTATTTATAGTCTTTTGAAGTCTTGGAAGGGTTGGAGTCGTGTTGGCCAAGAAAAGAGTCCAAAAAACTCGAAAACCCTTTTTCTCGTATAGCGACGCTGCGGCGTTCAATTCTTTGTTGAATTTCGAAGAACAACGGTGGCCAAGGCGCCTGGCTTCGCTGAAAATTCAGAATTTCACGTACTTCATTATTATTATCATAACATTTTCTCTCGATATCCGATTGAAGCGATTCGAGATTCTTTGGAAAGACAATTCAAAGGGCTACAATGTTTCTTCATATATCATTTTCTAATTCGAACGTTTGCTATATCAAAAATGAGTCTCAATATAAGACTAAAAATTCGGAGCATAACTTTTTTCTATTGGAAATTGATGTGTGATCATACTTTGTCTATATTTTATCCATTTGACTTCTTTCTTCATCCAATTAACTCCCAAATTCTCTTCTTCAATTTTGCTTATTTCCTTCAATTTAATCAACATATATGACAACATCAAAACACTCTAAAACTCGTAGAAATTAATTAAATATCAAGTTTAGATGATATCTAAAGTATGGGTGAAAGAAACCCACCAATTGATTTGTCCCAATTGAATTCACTTAATGGGCCATTATTTAAAAAAAAAAAGACCCAACTAAAGAAAAGCCTAGAATCTATAAAAAAAAAGAAGTGGTAATTACTTAAAATAGTACTTTAAGTTTTTAAACTTCCAAAATCAGATTGAAAGTTTAATATTTTCAAAATCAGATATTTTATAATAGATACAATTTTTTTATATTTAATTAAATATTAATAATAATATTATAAAAATTAATTTCCCCCAACCCTAAATCTATCCACCCTAACTAAACTAATCCATTTCTCTACACTCTCCACTCTCTCACCTCTCACCACCGTCCGCCGCCTCTCACACCACCACTGCCCATCTCTCTCTACATCTCTATACTCATCTTTCTCTCTCTTTCTCAGTCTACAGTCCATCTCTTTTTGTAGTCTCAGCGCAGTTATCTCTCTCTCTCTCTCTCTCTCACGGCAGTAGCTCTACTCGTCGGCGCAGTAGAACTGTCATTCCGATCTGTTCCGTGGTGGTGGTGGTGCGATGAGTGGATGTGGGGTGCAGCAACGATGGTTTTGGGGTTTTGGGTTCCTTCCCCCGATCTGCTTCGTCGGTGCTTTAGGGGTGCTCGCCAGTGTGGTGGGCTACAGGGCGCTCCCACAGGGTGCTGTGGTACCGTTCGCAGCAGGCCTCGATAGCGCCTCTGTGCAGCGGCGTAGGATCGCGACACTCTTCCTCCGATTTGCGTTGGGGGCATTTTAGGTGAACGACGCCGTGATTTATCAGTGTTTTGGGTTTTGGGCTAGCGACATTGTGATTGTAAATGGTAATGTTTCTTCCTCCGATCTGTTTGGGGTTTCTTTGGGTGTTGGTTATGGTGTTTTTTGTAAGGTGGTGGTGCTGGCGATTGTGGTGAGTTTTAGTAGTGGTAGTGCTGGTAATGTTGACTCTAGCGAAGGTGGTGGTGCGGTAGTGCTAGAGACAGCGGAGCAGGTGGTAATTGTTAAAGGGTATAGGTGCGGTGGTGCTGTGTGCGGTGGTGCGATGGTGATGTGCGATGCGGTGGTTGGGTTCGACGACGCTCTGTAGGTGGTGTAATAGTGTTTCTCCTTGTAGATCTGCTTCGTCAATCTCGGATCTACCCATTCCATCAGACACCGATCTAGAGGCTAAGCAGATCTCCTTGTAGAAGTGTTTCTCTAGAGGCGAAGCAGATCTACCCACTCCGTCAGACACCGACGTCGCCGCGGTGCTGCTGTAATGAAGAGGCGAAGCAGAAGCATCGTTGGGTGGGTTTGAATGGTGGCGGTTTGTGATAGTGGATTTGGCGGTTGGGTTGGGTTTGGACGAATTTTTATGCTGTGGTGGTGATGATGTTTGTGTGGTGGTGGTGCGGTGGAGGTAGCGGTGGCAGTGTCGGTGGTTGTGGATGTTGGTGGCGTAGAGGGGGCCTGTGACTTGATTTATGACTCGTGACCTGGCCTGTGACTTGATTTGTGACTTGTGACTTGGGTTGTGACTCTTGACTTGTGACTTGTGACCTGAGCTGTGACTTGTGACATGGGACTTGTGACCTGGGTTGTGACCGTAAAAAAAACATGTTAACCGTACAAAAAAATATAGCGGAGCAGTCGCCGGAAAAATCGACGCCGGAACGGTCACCGGAATCGGAGTAGTCATCGGAACGGTTGTCGAAAAGTTCGCCGGAGTAGGGCGATGATCGGAACGATCGCCGGAGCGGTAGGGATGGTGAAGGTGGGATGGGTTAATTATATTATATTATAATTAAATATTTAATAATAAATTAATTTAATAATTTATTATTTCATAAATAAAAAAATAAAAAAAATCTGATTTTGGTAACTTTAAATTTGTGTTCTTATTTTTGAAATAAACTAAATTTATATTCTTGAATATGTAATCTTCCCCAAAAAGAAAAGAAAAAAAAAGGTCCAATAGCTCATCTTCCTCATTTCTCTTTCTTTCCTGTCTTCGTGGCGCCCATTTTGTTACTTCATTTTTCTCCCGCACGGCAGCACCTATAAATTCCGGCCATGCCACCTCGTCAGGGGCTGGCTCCACCGTTGGTGGCCACGTGCTTCAATCATATATAGGCTCAAATCCGAGCTTATTATTAAACTAAACATTGTTCAAATATTTAATTCAAGAACCATCCAATTATGCGATTTAGCCAATGATCTAATTTTCAGACACGGCTAAAATTCATGAAATGTCTCCGGCCTGTTTGTTTTGTATACTAACACCACAAGAATATGAATCGTACAAGTCAAAATACCAAAATCATAACAACTTGCAATTAATCAAATTATTTGAATTAGCTACTTGCTTTCTTATATCGAATTTGAATGGATCCGTAACATTCGTTCGGTCTTAAATTTATCGAAGAATCACGAAAAAAAAAAAGAAAAAAAACTTCAGCTCAAAGACATTTTTCTGTTCGAGTATCACATTAGACTATTTGATTTAAAAACTTAAGTGAGTATAGATGACTCAAATGTATATTATTTACATTTAATTTTCAACATTAGAAAAAAGTAAATGTGTAATACTTGTAACCACATATCAAAAAGGTCAAGTAATTCTTATCTTTACCCTTTACCATGCCTTTTACATGCAACAATTTCATTTTCCGTTCAAAAAATCTTATATGCAATCCATTTTAACAAATAGTGAAACTCAAACTCAAGTTTTTTTATGAAGTGATATAACTACATTAATAATATCAGTTAAGATATTTGACGCGTGACAAAAACATGAATAGTAATATAATGTTCTTATTCGTAACACAGGAATACGAACTGGTGTTGCTCGAATTTCGTTCGGACGAATGTGAGAAATTAAAATTCACCAAATAATGGGTGAAATATTATTTATAAAAAAATGTCTATAGGGTTTACAAATGCATGTCATGTTTTTCAAAAGTCAAAACAAATTCTAATCAAATCGAAATTCGAATTTGGTAGACAAATCTGAATAAAACTAAAAAAAAATTACAAAAATTATGAAAAATGCTAAAACTGACCCCTAAATGAACCGAAATTTTGACAATAGTGGCCATCATTGGACAAAATTTGCAAAATCGAAAAGAGCTTTCAGATTGTATTCGCTCGCGAAAATCCGACGCTTAAGCTTAAAGTTACGTCAATCTTCATAGATTCCATCTAATTTCTTCTCTTTTAATTGATTTATGATTTTCTGTTTTCACCGTTCCGCATCAATATTAGTGAAGAATTGAGCCGAATTCATTTCAATTTTGTGGTCAAGACTGGAGAGGAATAAAAATTAAATTGGATTAAGCATAAAAAAAGTAGGTCTGTTTTGGTAAAAGTGAATAGAAGTTCCATTCCCCGTGATATAACTAGTATACTGCTAGCTTTACCACTTGTACATTTACATCAAAATTTAATGAACAGTATGTCAAATTCATTATGGACCCTACGTTGGCACAACCACACGATAATTACTTACAATCATGTTTTGTGTACAATGTTCTTAACAACATTATTGACAAAAGTCACGTGACACGTCATATTTGGATAGTTTAAAAAATAATTTATTTATCCAGCCAATATTTTTTTGACATCTACAACATTGTCAACAATGTTGTCAAAAAATATTGTACAAATAAATTTATTCAATTACTTAAAGGAAAATGTCACTTGTAAACTCTTTTCTTGACATGATTGTTAACGTTGGAAGTATTAATTGGGTAAAAATACTGTGAAAATTTTAAAATGTCCGATGATGAGTTGTCATGTGATAAAATATAAAAAATAATGTAAAAGATGATGTATACCACGATGCCTACTTATGTGTCATCAAACCTTTTACTTGGCTAAAACCTCATCCACGTATCACTCCCACATTTATCAGCAACCAGATTTTCCTGTCCCCCTCTCTCTCTCCTGACTCGGATAGACATACAAACTGTTATTGGCATTGCACACACCACTAGTTAAAAGCCTAATCATCATTATTAGAGAGAGGGAGAGTGAGCAAAATACTTTTGAAGTATGAAAATGGGACTAGGACAAGATGGTGGAGGAGTAGCCAGGGCCAAGTGTTCACTGGCAGGGTGGAATGTGGCGGCGAAGCATTGTGACTACTGCAAATCTGCGGTGGCACTGCTATTTTGTAGGACGGACTCGGCTTTTATGTGCATGGCATGTGATTCCAAGGTCCATGATGTGAATAGCAAATCCTTGGCTTTATCTTCCACATCGAGGCACGAACGTGTGTGGATGTGCGAGGTGTGCGAACAAGGGCCGGCTAGTGTCACGTGCAAGGCGGATGCTGCCGTTCTCTGCGTCGCCTGTGATTGTTACATCCATTCCGCGAACCCCCTTGCCAGTCGCCACTTGCGGGTCCCAGTCATGCCCTTTTACAACGATGCTGAGTCCTTGGTTAAGTCCACTGCCGCATCCCTCTTGGTGCCTGACTTGACTAGTAACATCTTGTACACAACCTCGAATGTTCAACATGACAAAAAAAATTTCAACACACAGGACAGCTTTGTTACTGATCGTTGGATTTCTCAAAACCCAATTACTACATCGAGACTTGATACGGATACAACGGACATGAAATCCATGGAATTCTTGTTTTCCGATGATCAATTACTGGACTTTTACAATCCAATTTCATCGCAACAACCTGACAGTGTTGTTCCAGTACAGACCATGGAATCTCCTGTCCCAACAAAATTGACTGATCATTCATCAGAAAATCGATTCGAAATTGATTTCACGAGATCCAACATTAGTTCTTACAACAACAGCTACACTACCCCATCTTTTAGCCAAAGTGTAAATACCATAATCACCTTCTTCTTCTTCACATATAAATATTATGTACACAATTTTCTTAATTTTTTGCAAAATTTCAGGTTTCATCATCTTCAATGGATGTCGGGATTGTGCCCGAAGGGAGCTCTTTTTCAGAATCATCGTACCCTTTCGGCGTCGATCTGAGTGGAAATCAAGGTTCCCAGATTGTTGGATTGAACAGGGAAGCAAGAGTTTTGAGGTACAGAGAGAAGAGAAAGAACAGAAAATTTGAGAAAACTATAAGATATGCAACCCGAAAGGCGTATGCGGAAACAAGGCCAAGAATCAAAGGCCGTTTCGTGAAAAGAACAGAACCAGTTGAATCTGATATTGATCAAGTTTTCATCACTGATGAAAGATACCATATAGTTCCCTCATTCTGATGGCAAAGATGGATCAAAACTCCAAATGTATATTAGTAATTCATACTATTTCTTATATTTTTCAATGTAATGATAGCTGAATTTCTTGTCTGTGATATAATTAATCGACGCAGATATTAGTAAAAATCTTGTTCTTCTCAACAGAAAGTGAAATTGCAGGGTATCATCAATTTCTGCAATCTGAAAAGCCTGTCTGGCTGCTTTTTGTTGAAAGGCTTTTGTGTAAGTTTGTAACTTTATTTTAATTTTTAACGATTGATCCTCGTCTTTACTTTATTCGGAGTGATTATGGTTTGTAGATCGATCATCTGTGTAAACTTAGAACATTTCAAATCGTGGTGTAAAATGGGTATCTATAAAATCACTTTTCATCTTCTTTTACTTCTTGGTGAATCATAATTCAAATTTCGCTTCAATAAGAAGATCTGAACTGACTTTTTACCTCCCATGGAGGTAACATTTTACGTCGGCTTCCCACTCCACGCCCTACCCCTCCACCTAAACCCGACCAAATTAACCAACTGCCACAGCCCCTGCCGCCATCGCCGTCGGCCGCCTGCCATAGCCAACACAAAATATAAGCTTGGCCAAACATTTGAGAAACCCCAACCTCTCACCAACCCAAGTCCTTTTCCTCAGTGTCGAAACTGATAGAATCCAAATTTCAGGAGCAAATTTTCACACTGAAATACATGAAAAACTGATTCTGAAGCCACCAGCTTGGCTCCTTCTTCCCCAATTTCTGAATCTGCAAAAGATGGTAGCCCCAAATTCAAGCTCACTTTTTTCCCATTACTGCTTCTCCTTCATCATTTTTATCACTCACTAACGGTACAAATTCAAGCTCATTTTTTGCTAAATAGCCCGCAAATCCTCAAATTTATAACTAGCCGGAGAAAAGGAAACAGCAAAAATGTACCAAGGGAATTTTGTGCGATTTTGCAAAAATGCACCATGGGTTCCAGATCCAGTTACTCTCAATGAGGTTTTGTTGTCTGAAGAAGATGATATTAATGTTGTAATATTTAAGTGGATAAACTACTAGGTTGAAATACAAACTTCTGTATTTGTTAACTGTAAGGAAAACAACTTACGAAAACAACAAGGAAAACAACTTGTTAGCTGCAGTAAAACAACAAAATAAGAAATATAAATTGCAGCAAAAAATAAATTCCCAAACCGAGGCATGTGCGAACACAGTTTCCTTAAAACAAATTCATCCCATCACCATTCGTGCATGAGGTATAATTTGAGCGTCTATTTCTCAGGATACAACGGTTAACCAGTAAAATCTGAACACAACAGTTTTTACTCCGGCGAACTGAGTTAGTGCTCCAACAATATCACCACCAGCAAATCGAAATAAGATTTGAAAGGAAAACAGTATGCTAGACAGATAGAAGCAGAATACAGAACTGGAGTTTCGACAGTGTGCAAAACTGGAGGAAATTTCGTGTGTTTAAACTGGAGGAAAAATGTTCTCTTATATATACTTTTAATTCCCAAAGTCTCCATAACCCACTTGTAATAACAAAGGGAGTTTCAGAAGTTTTTGGAGTTTCAAAAACCCAAAAGTCAGTTCTAAAAAGTAAAAACAAAATCCAAAACGTAGACCCACCTGAGGGGCCAATTTTTGGTCAATCCGGTCCGACATTCGTGTGTGCAGGTCGGGCTCGCATACAAATTCAAGATTCGAAGCCCATTTCGGTCAGTAATTTGCACCCCCCCTTTGCGCGCACGTGGAGATAGCCTTTATGCTACACATGATTACACCCTCACCACCTCTATCACTTCTCAACACCTTAATTTTCTTGTTAAGTTGATTTTCAACTTCATTCTTATAGAGAATAAATTTTTCTATCGCTTCATCTTTACTTTTTAACAAATATACATAACAGTATTTTGTACTATCGTCGGCAAAAGTAATGAAATACTTTTTGCTACATCTTGTTTGTACAAATTTAAAATCACATATATCACTTAAATGAAGTGATTCTGTATTCCGTTCAATTGACTTAAAGGATGACCTTGTCAATTTTGTATGAACACAAGTTTCGCACTTATATTTGAAATCAATATGAAACGTGAGGTATGTTATTCAAGTTAACTAGTCTACGTAAAGTATCATAGTTAACATGTCATAGTCTGCCATGCCACACATTGAAAGACTCAAGCAAGCAAGCAGAAGAGTTTACTTTATTCATTTTTGGTTTAACAACCATTACATTAAGTTTAAACATACCATCGGAAACATATAATTTTCCGACAAACATTCCACTTATTGACAAAATGACTTGTCTGACTCAAATACAATACGGAAACCATGTTTATTTAAAAGCGACCTGGACACAAGGTTCTTACGAATTTTTGACACATATAAACACATTGTTAAGAGTCAGCTCTTTTCCCGAAATCATATTTAGTGCCACCTTTCCTTGACCCTTGATTTCGAAAGTTGCTAAATTTCCCGTGAACAATTTCTCTCCATTCTCAATTGCTTTGAAGCCAACAAACAGTTTTTTATCAAAGCACACATGTTTCGTAGCTCCGATGTCAATCCACCACTCTTTCGGGTTTGAACCCACCATATTCACTTCAAAAATGACGGCTGTGAGATTCATCTTCGCCACATTATGTGCCATTTAGTCAACCACATTTGCTTCTTTCTTCTTCTTTAATAATCTGCACTCCGAAGATTTGTGACCCACTTTGTCACAATTGAAACATTTCCCTTGAAACTTTCGTTTAGAAATTCCACCTTTAGGTCTTAACTTGGTCCATTTACCACCGGATGACCCAACCTTATTTTTGTAGGCCTTACTGCTTTGACCATGCTCCACAACGTTGGTTTTAGCAACACTAGGATTCAACCACTTCTTCTCAAAATTCTTGTTGTCTTCTTCAATTCGAAGTCTAACAATCAGTTCTTTGACGTTCATTTCCTTTCGTTTGTATTTCAGATAATTCTTGAAATCTTTCCATGAGGAGGGCAATTTTTAATTGCAGCCACTTGAAAAGTTTTACTCAATATCATCCCTTCGGCATGAATTTCGTGAAGAATTACTTGGAATTCTTGCACTTGACTAATTATAGTTTTGGAGTCCATCATCTTATAATCTAAGAATCTGCCGACAATGAACTTTTTAGCCCCGGCATTCTCAGTTTTATATTTTCGGTCCAAAAACTCCTACAACTCCTTAACAATTTTCATAGTACTATACACGTTCTATAGCATGTCTGCTAAACTATTCATAATGTAGTTTCGGCACAGAATATCCGAATAGTTCCAAGTATCAAGTGCACTGATCGCTTGAACATCTCCCTCACCCTCATTGAGTTTTAGAGCACTTTCAGTCAAGAATCTTGCAAGATTCAAGGTGGTCAGATAAAATAGCATTTTCTACTACCACCTCTTGAAATTTAAGCCATTGAATTTCTTCGGTTTTTCACCATGATTAACCGGAACAGTAGCCACTGGTTGGCTCACAACATGACTTGGCACTTTAGCCACAGTCTGAGCAACAGTTTGAGTAGCCACGGCTTGGGACACATCCATATTGATGGAATTGGTTGCCATTTCTGAAATGGAAAAACAAAACAAAAGAAATAAGTTTCTGTTTTAAAATGTTCAATATAAGGAAAAGTTTCCTTCAATCTGTTTTAAGTTTGTTGTAATATTTAAGTGGATAAACTATTAGGCTGAAATACAAACTTTTGTATTTGTTAACTGCAGTAAAATAACAAAATAAGAAATAGAAATTGTAACAAGAAATAAATTCCCAAATCGAGGCCGCCGTGCGGACACAGTTTCCTTAAAACAAATTCGCCCCTTCACCGTTCGTGCTTGAGGTATAATTTGAGTGTTTGCTTCCCAAGATACAATGGTTAACCAATAAAATCTGAGCACAAGAGCTTTTTCTCCGACGAACTGAGTTAGTGCTCCAACAATATCACCATTAGAAAATCGAAACAAGATTTGGAAGGAAAACAGTATGCAAGATGTATGTATGTAATATTTAATCGAGTTTCAATAGTGCGTTAACTGGAGGAAATTTCGTGTGTTTGAACTGGAGGAAAAAGGTTATCTTATATAAACTTTTAATTCCCAAAGTCTTCATAACCCATTTGTAATAACAAATGGAGTTTCAGAAGTTTTTGGAGTTTCAAAAACCTAAAAGTCAGTTCTAGAAAGCAAAAACAAATTCCAAAATGTAGGCCCGCCTAAGGGGCTAATTTTTTGTCAATCCGGTCCGACATTCGTGTGCGCAAGTCGCCCTCGCATACGAGTTCAAGGTTCGAAGCCCATTTCGGTCCATGTCCTCATTTTCCTATGTGGGACAAGTATACTTTTAGTTTTCTTACCTACGTAAACTCTTTTCACATGACATACTTTGAGTACCAATTTCTCATTCACCCGAGCATCATTTTTGGCAAGTAAATACATGATTTCGATGTACTCATGGTGGAGAACACAAATCAACTTCCATATTCCAAAATGAACAACCGGGTCCCACTCAATTTTAGCTCCAAAGTCAGCCACCCAACCATTTTTCCAACACTTAATGGGTTCTACAAAATGTTTATGGAGTCGAGGATTAATGGCGTAAAACTTGGCAGCAAATGTATGGTCCGACTGACTTGGGATAGAGTCATACATTGTTTGGGTGTGATAAACAGCCGGAGATTGTGTACAGATCTTTGGGGGACATTTTTCGCTTCTGGGTGTTCTTCAATTTTTTCATGGAGGTTATTGCAGTTGGTTTTGGATGGTTCGGCGCTGGGTGGCGATGGGGGTGGGAAAGGGGGTAGTGTGGGGTTGGTGAGAGAGAGAGAGAGCCTTTTATTTATTCTACTTTTTTTATTATTTATGATATATTAAAATGGTAAAATTACTAATTTACC